>JAIFHC010000629.1:0-50000 GCA_021229015.1 Solen grandis | reverse complement strand
TTACAGAGAAAACAAAGGGAAGAATTGAAAAAAAAAATGGAGGCGGTTGCAAAACGGATTTAACGGAATAAGGAGATGCAACGACGATGTGCAGCAGAATTGGAGACACAGCAGAGCAAAGCTGCACGTGAGAGTTGTCATATTCAGCAGACTTCATAGTGTGTTCTACCTACTTCTGCAAGTTTCACACTGCATATGTAGTAGATGAATACCTGAGTATTGTTGAACGAATCACTTAAAAGATGAAATTGAAATCTTATTCAGTTCAATATGTTGAATTGTTACTTTACAATAAAAATAAAGTTGCGCTTGATGGTCGGTAACTTGAACAGTAAGGTATCAATTCTAAAAAAACAATATTACATATTTGGAAGTAGTATCGGTAATTCATTTTCCTCTAAACCGACACAAGAAGCCGAATCTATGAATATCATGATTTCAAGTGTGCATTCTTATTACCAAACAAATTGTTGTTATGTCTTAAGTGTTCGGCAATACCAGACCCCGCCTTACATGTATTATTTGCTTAGTCTTACGATGTGATGGTGCAAATTGAATGCTTCAAATGGTATCTTAAGTCATTCCAACGAAAGTAAAGCATTTTTGTGGCTTTTACATATCATTCTGAATTAAGTGCTAGTAAAATGTGCGGAAAAGAAATTAGGAGTAAATGTACATTGTTGATTAAGCTCAACGAAACACAGGACGAAGTTAGACACCGCAAAACTATGCTAGAGAGTCCGGATATGGGCAATGTCGAAAATCAGAATCACCTGACAGAGATGGTCAGTTTCCTTCGCAGTGACCGAACCGATGAAGCAGTGTTACGAGAATGTGTGTTCGCTGTGAAGGAAATGTTAAAGGACGGCCGAGCAGTAGAGGACATTGGCACTTTTAATCACAGTGCTAATCAGAGAGTGACACGTTTAGTGAATAAGGTCGGTAAGCATGTCACAATTCTCTGTATTGCTGTGCTTATGTTAGGAATAATTTACCATCTTAAAGTAAAATTAATGAGTAAAATGTGAAGCAAATAAAAAACCATAAAAAGGAAATATTTAGTACTTGTAAATCGTATAAAAATAAAATTCAATTGATATTGGTTAGATGAATTGAATAAATCACCTTAATCATTTTATCAGGCTTGGCCTTTACTTGGCCACAGCTTGCTTTGGAGTTAAAAATCAAGTCAGAGCATGTGTCGTCTAATGACGGTAACCAGCTAAATAAGGAAACATGCCTCCAACTACCTGGATGAACTCGCGAAAAGACTTCTTACGGTTGTGCATACTGTTGATAATAAACTACTTTCAGGTATGTCCTTTTTTGAAATTGGACAATTAAAATTCATCTACCAGTTAGGATTATTTTCAGTCAATAATATATGAAAAATCCCGTTATCCAATAATATGCATTAGAAACACAATAACATCTAATTCGTTTTCGAATTTTGCGAGCAAATTTGTCCAAGCGACCGTAGGTTTTGATAGCACAAAATTAAACGCTTTACTTTGGCCCGTAGTCCATTAATTCAACGTCTTATCATATTGCTTTAAAGGATTATAGGACTAATACAATATATTGTTTCTTTTACAATTTACTTGCTTCTTTTTCCGAGCAGAAAAATACACACCGTCGAAACACCATTGAAAACACTTAACTATGTCAGAATCGATTTTTTCCGGGGGCAATTTCTCCACAAATGACTCGCAGGTTTGTAAAAGAATATAACAAACCAGATAATCAAACTGCATTTAGACTAAGGTAAATATCCCTTTGTAACACAGAATGAAGATTAAGATAAACTAAAGGCTTTGTAAGAAAATAAAAACACAATTAGCAAGATGATGTCCAATGGTCGTGATTGTTGCATTGAAACGGGCTTTCAGATTAAGTATTTAATGACAAATTCGGGCATTATTTTGTCGGATGAAAGGGATAAACCTTTTCAGTAACAAAGGTAAATTCGATTTGTATCAGCAATGATTTAAATTATCATACTCAACATTTATACGAATTAATCTGAGAAAACCAAAGAATAACTGCGAGCTGGATTTTAAGTTTGATTATTTTGGAAAACATACATGAAGAATATGTTGATTGGGTTGAGCTGATAGTCGGTGACTTTCAGGACATTAAACTAACATCAATTACAAAAGCCAAATGCCTTTAAAGGCATTGACTTACACCAGACAAACACCTATACATCACTGACTATGAGCGAGAAATGATTGTTTCATCTGACAACAGTCGTGTATCAGAAACACAGAAGAAGCGATATACAGTCTCTTGAACGATGAAGTTTTGACATATGAAAAATGAATATACATGAACCAAATGCCACGAAGGTTCTTGCCCGTCGGTGACACAAAAAGCAGAGAACTGTATATCTTGTTTGAAAAGAATTTGCCTGGAGCAGCCGATTGTTTTCAACATTGTAAGAAAGAATTATGATAATTTACATTTTCTTATATTTAAAACAATAACCAGATGTACAAAGCAATATAGAAGATGCAGGTTCGCAAGTATTTCTGGACTGTATTTGTATGTTTGGGTCTTGTGTTGATAAATTGCAAGAAAGTCTTATGATACCAAAACCATTTCGTTTGATTTTCATCTGGAATACGAAATATACACAAACATTAGCATTAATCTTTGGACCAACCACTTGTTTAATCGCCATAATGGACAGATCTTTGTCTTAGGGAGTACAAGTCGTTTAAGCTTTTCTTTTAAACACATGTTTCATGAGCATGGCCATAGCTATCTGAATAAAATAGAAGGTACAGTCATTAGTGAATAAAGGATGTAATTATATGCAGTTTTTTTTTATAGAAACAAATGCATACAACTAGACAAATCGAATATAAAGTAAAGAATGGTCAACATTTCATCGATATGCATTTCTATTTGTTACTGAGACATCCAGCTATAATGGAGAAGTATACCTGGCACTCAGGTAGAACCACAAACCTACTGAAAACTTGCAGAAAGATACTTTCTATGCCTATTCTAGGCGACCAAAGTGATAAGAATGTTTTAGGCTATTTTCAATTTCATACAAATATTTATATTGTGGTATTGTCATTTGACGTTGTTATACTTAATCTAGAGGCTGTTTTATGCAACTGTTCTGGTATGTTCGGTACTTAAAACTTGGCAGATGGTGTGGGTAGCACGTCAACCACGTTAAATTGCTGGAACGTGCTGATAAATGTTGTTGGTGGTAAACCCTGGTGTTATTAATTCAGATATTGCAGTTGTAGAGGATAATGTTTACAAGCATATACATAGAACCTCAGAAACATTCACTGAAATGGGAAAACAGAAGTCGTACGGTTTTCTGAAGGGAAAAGTAAATTCAACCTTAGCATATGCTCTCTATTTTTCCCTTTCAGACAGTTAAATGAAATTTATGAATATCTTATTATGAACTTGCCAACTACGGCTTTCAGATACGATACTTGCTTAAATTACATTATACTTCAAATAAGATATCTAACAATTCTTATTTAAGATACATAAATATAACATACATATAATTTACCTTCATATGACGATCCTGTGTGTGTATATCAGTCCGTATTTGTTGTGGTCAAACAGGTGATTTTATTTGTGCACGTAGATGGCCTAGTTAATTTGAGATTAATGCAGACTGCAAAGAAATATAATCTTCTGTATTTCAGGACAATGAAGAAAAATAATCGTGGAGATGGTAAAGAAAAAGAAATGGTGAATTTGTCAAAAAAGGAAAACATGAGGAACGAAAATACTTGAAAAAACTGGTCAATTATGTAAGAAGGGACTGGAAACATGGGTTAATGTAACGAGAGTGTGTGGCAGCATTACGAGAGATGGTGTCGAACGACCAATTGGTGTTTGACCTGGACAAGGTCCCCGTTAGTGTTGGACAAACGGATAACAATCTGGCGATCAAATTAGGGGGTTAGTGTAGTGTCTTTCTTAATTCTGAAATTGACGTTATGTATTCTGGTTATCACACATGAATAAAATTTGATAGGCACTCAAGGGTCTCCGACGATGACTTTTGTTATGAAAATCTAGTTTTTTTTTATCATTTAGATATAGGTATAGCGATAGAAATCAGGTTATATTAAAATAATGACAACAATATTATCTTGTATACGGTTAGTAGTATAGGGTATTTCACATATTGACAAACTGTGGTACATTCTATTACATCATACAAGGACTTTTTTCTTATTTTTTTCGGGAGATGTCTTGTTTAGGAAGAAAACAATAGTGACATAAACAGTGATTTATTTACATTGTGTCCTATACGTAATGTATAACTTTGTAACCATGCTTCAAAAATAGACAAAAAAGGAAACTTAGAATTATTTGGTATCTCTTAACTTAATTGAAAAATACGGATGCAGTGTATTAGATTAAAATATGAATAAAATATGATTATACTACATTTAGGATAGAGACCGTCAGCACTTAGTAGAATATGTATATAATGTAAACAAAATCTAAAGGGTCATAGTACTTTAATAAACCAAATTTCAATGACCAAAAAGAAAAAAAATAATGGAAAAGTTTGGAAAACAGTGGAGTTGTACAAATAGATCTTTCATAAATAAGAATATGAGCCGAAAAATATTGTTTTTGTTTTGCCCGTCCGTCCGTAATTCAGTCAGTCCGTAGTCCGACCTAAAAAAATCTTTGGATTGATTTTGAAGAAATTTAGTATAATTTGCAAATGCAGATTGTTTAGGTCTGCCCCAGACATATTGCCATTGAGCTGTTCAGTTACGCACAAAATTGTATATCGAGCAATATCCGAAATTCGGTAATATTTTTTTTGCTGTACGTGGAGTTTGCTAAATAGATTCAGTTACACCAGAGTTATTGCGCTTGAGATGTTTTCATAAGTTATAATATTAATTTTTGACTTTGACCTTGTTCTGAGTTATTTTTTTTAATTTGTTTTAATTATGTGATAGATTTTCTCAGTCGGTGGGGGATATTATCCAACGAATTTTATTTTGTTTTAATTTGATTTATTTTTGTATAAAATCCAAGTACTATCTAGGTTAGAGTTTTTTTGATGAAACGTCCTTAATCTCTTGCTGATTAGTAAAGAACCATGATAAATGACATTACTTAGTTTTACAGGAAAGTCATTCACTGTGCGGGAGTTTATATCACTGCTTGGGCTGCAACCTGAGCAGTTTTTCTTTGAAGATGGCGTGCTTTTTTGGTAAACTGAATAGAGACGCATGTTTACGAACGCTAGTTAAATTTGTACAGGGTTCGCTGGAAAATTCCGACCTGAATCTGGCTTACGATATTAATAAAGTTTTATACGCTCAGAGTATAAAATGATTGATTTTATGATGAGTTCCTTAGTTTTATTAGAATCTTTGCTAATAGATAAGCAAACACTTGGGAAAGAACACTTACACGCCATATAAACAGGATTACAGATACATACAGGGAGTTTCGGACTGTCTGCCCGTCCGTCCGTCTGTCCGTTTGCAGAACCTCGTGAACGCAACTCCTCCTTCACTACTGGTGGATTTGGTTCAAACTTACCAACAATACTTGCCTATATATGTAGATGTCAATGACGGCTGGATTTCTTATCACATGCATTTTCTAGAGTTATGGCCCCTTTTAATTTTTCCTAATGCAGTTTTATAAGTAGAACCTCGCAACTCCTTCCTACACTACTGGAGGGGATTTGGTTCAAACTTACCAGCAATATTTGCCCTTACATGTAGATGTACATGAAGGATGGATTTCGCTCTCACATGCAACTTTCAAGAGTTATGGACCCTTCTTAATTTTTGCTTTATGATTTTTATAAACAGAACTCGTGAATGCAAATCCTCCTCCATTACTGGAGGGATTTGGTTCAATTTTACCAGAAATACTTGCCTTTATATGTACAGTTGAACCTGTTTTAACGGTCACCTGTTATAAGCGGTCAACCTGTATTTAGCGGTCAATTCTAATATTACCAATCTGGAGCACATTGTTATATATGTGAACGTCATTTAGCGGACACCTCTCTCCTTGAATGATCGCTTAATACATGGTTGACTTTAGATTGCATGAAGACTGGATTTTGCGCTCACATGCAACTTTCAAAGGTTATGACCCTTCTCAGTTTTTCCTATCTGTAGTTTTATAAGCAGAACCTCGTGAACGCATCTCCTCCTACTCTACTGGAGGGATTTGGTTCAAACCTACCAACAATACTTGCCCTTATATGTAGATTACATGAAGGCTGGATTTCGCTCTCACAAATGTTAATGCATTTTGTCAATATGATGGTTAATTCGGCCCTTGATAGAATCCTCAAACAGCGTTGCGTCAAACGAAAATATTTTTCTTGTATCAACATTTTGCATTTTCATATTTTTAATCATATTACAATACGGTAATGTTAATGACAATGACTGATTTTTATTTTTGGATACAAATATTTCATTTAACATACAGTGATGTTACAGTTGTTTTTATTTATGAAATTTCATGTTCATTGTGATATGTTTCCCAGTTCTTTAGCAAGGCTTTGTATGATTATGTTTCCTGTGAGGTTATTGACATCAGAATTGTACCATATAACATACAAGGATTCTTCACATTACCTTCGGGCGTATATTGCCACGCTTTGCGGTGTTATTGTTATCATATAAAAGTCTCCATATGTAATTTAACCCTAGAAGGATTCTCATTAAACTAAGGTTTATTATAGGTTCCTAGTTAAGTTAATCATTTAATTCTTACGCTGACATTCGAGGATTTTTTCTTGTATCTTATTCGTTTCTAAAGATGTTCACCCGTATAGACAATGTTCAATACACAATCCATGTGAAACACATAGGCAGCCAAGGTCACAAATGACCTTGGACTTGGTGAAATAATGGGTGAAATCATTGACCCTTGGATGTTGTGATTACAGATATATAGATATATTAGTACACCACTCGTTCCAGTCCGATCGCCGTTTTGCGGGGGGGGGGGGGGGGGGGGGGCTTTTTATCCGTTTCAAATCATTATTGGGCATAAAGGCCCTTTATTCTTCCAAAAACAGTGCATATTCTTCGGACAGAAAAGCAAAAATGTGTGCTACATATTTGTTAAGAGATGCTGGGCCATACTCGTTTATGACATTGCTACAAATCATAAATAAAAAAGAATTTTTTACTTAGGATAATTTAATTGTTTACAAAAAATACTTAATTTGCATATTCCGCATATCTTTGTAAATTTTCTGACGTTTTCAATAGGTTTTACTTATGTCTCCGTCAGCGAATCGGGAGTGCATAAATGGATAATATTAAACAAATTTGTGATTAGGCGACGGATTTTTGAATTCAAATTATTTCCGATTATAGACCGTCTTCAGAAATACTCGCCGATGCAAAATGTAAACATTGAGAATATTTTTTTATTCATCCAAAATATTAAATTGCGTAATTTGATCAACAAATATATTTGCACAAAATGTACCATTTGTGTTAGTCTACAATATATCTATGTAATTTAATGTTTTTTCGTAAGAAGTGTATCAATATGAAACACAATGTGTCTTTAAGCGTATTCTAGGTTCCTAGTTAAATTCATCATTTTATTCTAACGGAATTGTGTTGTTTTTATGTTGTATTTCATTCGTATCAAATCATACTTAGACATTTGAAATTTGTTTTAACCATATGTTCAAGGATCTAATTTCCCTCCATCTTTTTATTTTTATGCTGATAGTTTGATGTAATTCTGTTTTTCTTTTTTATGTTGTAGTGATAGTTTGTCAGCTCTTTTGAAAATGTTGTTTTTATATGAAAAGAGCGCTATAAAAATCTAGTATACAATAATAATATTTAGATAAATAATGGCTATTTGTATGATACATAATTCATATGTAAAAAATCAGACATTCATATAGAACCTAGCTCTAAGAACAGCCAACATCTCCATCACCCCTGTCGTTGTATGTTGTGCGACTCCGTCTTGTTGAAACCATTCATTGTTTATAAAACATTTGCTCTTCCTTCGCAATGCAGGCAGAAACTTTCTTCACAGCGTATTTATGTACTAGTTCGCTTCAACACTGCCTTCATCGCCCTAAAAAAGAGTGGGCCTATCATATAGTTTCTTGTTAATTTGGTAAAAGATGCTCCCCATCCGATAACCATATGTTATCAACAATGTACCTGTTACTTGCAATGTCAATTTGCTTTCAATATCAGTCTGTTTTAGATGCTGCATGATGAATATTGTGTATGGAGTATTTCATTTAATATTTCAGCATTTTGTATCACTCGTGTAACTTAGTACTGTTTCCTTACACTCTTCTTACTGACCTTTGCGACGTATCAGGGATAAAATTCTTCACTTCATTCTGCGTTTCGCAGAGATTTAGGACGTCTCGGGCTGCTAGGTATTTTGTCCTCAACTGATCCTGTAGCTATAAATCCTGACTTGCTAAATTCCTAGTTCAGTACATCTCTGAAAATTCCGACAACTTTGATGATTAAATTTAAACAACTTCTTAACAATGTTGCCTGGAGGGCACCATATGTCTAGTTTAAACATTAATATTATTAGAAAAAATACTTGTTTAAAATTAGTTCACGTTCACCTTTCTTTGTCTTTTCTTCTTTTCTTCCTTCTGCCCAAATCCTTTAAAACTTGTACGGAACCAATACTTTCCCTTGTATTCTACCCCTGATATAGTTCATGTATGGACCAAATACTTTACCTTGTGTTCTACCCCTGTTATAGGTCATATATGGAACCAATACTTTAGCTTGTGTTCTAACCCTATTATAGTTCATGTATGGAACCAATACTTCACCTTGTTTTCTACCCCTGTTATAGTTCATGTATGAAACCAATACTTCACAATTTTACCTGTATTTTTATGTATGGAACTAACTTTACCTTGATCAACCTTTTATAGTTTATGTATGGAACAATACTTTACCTTGTGTTCTACCCCTGTTAAAGTTCATGTATGGAACCAATACTTCACCTTGTGTTTTACCCCTGTTATAGTTCATGTATGGAACCAATATTTTACCTTGTGTTCTACCCCTATTAAAGTTCATGTATGGAACCAATACTTCACCTTGTATTCTACCCCTTTTATAGTTCATGTATGGGACCAATTCTTTACCATGTGTTCTACCCCTATTATAGTTCATGTATGGAACCAATACTTCACCTTGTGTTCTACCCGTTTTATAGCTCATGTAAGGAACCAATACTTCACCTTGTGTTCTGCCCTTATATAGTATCTGATGAACATAAGATATGTCACAATCAATATAAAGCATATTTAATACTATCAAAGCTCTGAAAATCGCAAAATTAAAACCTGGTTATTTTTTGAATTAAATAATTATTACATCGAATAAGTCAGACATTTCATCTTTAAAACGCATAATCTTTACCAATTTAGGTAATACTTTTTTAATCGTTTTGAAATTGCTTTTGTTGCTATATAGTAGTCAATATTAAGTAGTGTTTTTGGTCTCCAATTTGATAGGTCGTCAAGATCTTGGTTTGGTTTTGGAATTAACGAAATAATGCCTTGTTTTTGTAACGCTGTTAGGTTGCCTGTATTAAGATAATAATTTAAGGATTCGATTAAATAGTCTTTTAGGTCTTGCCAAAATGTTTTGTAAACTGTTTATCCACCTGAGCCTCGACTTTATTTTTTTCATCATTTTTCAGAGCCATTTCGCATTCATAGTTTGCTAGAATACTTCGCAACTTTGTTTCTCCGTTTCATTTAGTAATTTTTAAGATTATAAAGAAATATTGTTTGTAGTAATCGTCAAAATTTTCATTTCTTACGTATATTTATTCTGTTCAAAATGTATTACTTTTGATCTTAACGTGTTTCCGTATATTTTCTTATTTGTGATGTCATTAGGTTTTTGTTTTTGCTCGATTAGGTATTTTGTTATAATTTCAGTGTCTATGTCATTTTGGACTAATTCGTTTTCAAGTTTTTTATAGCTTTACCTTGTTTTTTTTTTTTTTATTTTTTATTTTTTATTTAGTATTATCTTATTTTATTGAATCAATTAGTGATCTGTTTTATATCCTGGTTTTATTTTACTTTTTTGCTATTACACTTAACAAGTTGTCAGATATAAGAAAATAGTCTAAGCGCGAATGTATAAAAGGTTTCTGACAAGAGTGCCATGTAAATTGATTTTTATTTGGATGTTGTAATCTCCAGATATCTACAAACTTATTAATGAGTTATTTTATTTTGACATTTCTTATGAGAGTCCGCTCTCCCGTTTTTTAAATCAAGTTTGGAGTCTAATATAGTATTAATCTCTCCTTCGTTTATGTACGTCATTTCGTTATTTAATAGTGTACGTTCAAGAGTATTAAAAATAGTTGGGTCCTCTTTTTTAGGTCCATATGGATTTGTACCAATTTAAGGCATTTGGTAAGAACGCATACGCTCATATTCCCTTGCCACGGAAAGGTAAACATTAGGATAAAAACAACTTTTTACATGCATTTAACCCACATAATACACATGCGCAGTACAGTAATTACCGATTTTAATGCGTAGTTATATTCTTGTGCAAACAAACGGAGAGGTATCGGGGCAGAAGACGATTGCATAGAAAGGTAATATTTCAAAATATTTTTTTTTTATTTTCAATTATATATGTTTAAAATGAAATAAATATTTGTCCAGAATAAGCGAACATTCTGTTCAATAAAGTCTAATTTGATTATAATGTTATACATTTGTCGATATGTTCACTTAACCAAATGCCCTCTTCTGTAAGTTTCGTAAACATAAACGTTAAAAGACTCCACGGATATCTGCTGAGAAACGAAAGTAAACAGTTTTTATTATAATTTGGGATATATATTAACCCTAAATTTAGCCTTAGATTTTATAAATAATTGGGATCGGCAGAGTGATAAGGTTGTGGTTAAATATAAAAGATGTAAGATTCAAACATTCAGAAACTAGAATTTGTGCATGTTTGAACGCGTTTTTTTTTCTTTATAGAAAAGTACGTTATTTTTTCTTTCGTATCTCGAATTTACTCGGCACTTTTGATATTTACATCACAAAAATATTCACGAATCTCCAATCGTCTATACACTTTTCATGATTGTCGACGGACAGCTCAGTCTACAATGAAAACTTAAGTTAATCATTCCTTCTCGAGTACATGTAGGACGTAGGCCTAAACAAAACATGAACACTAAACTATCATCTGAAAACATTTTACCCCAAAATCAATCATTTTGATAATCAGATAATTATTAAACAATAATACCATCTTGTTTGATTTCTTGTTATTTATATTGTACTTACTCTTATGTCCCATGGACTTTACCAGTAGTCAGGGCTGCCCATCCAGATCACAACGCATTCGGTGACCCCTCATATATTCTATATAAATTCGCCATATTGGAAAATGAGTCGGGTTTTTTTTTGGGACGGACAGGTAATAGCAGACGACTCCCTCTCTTTCTTGTATATGTGTGAATCATTTTTTCCCCGCTTATTTTAAATATGTTTATTAAACGCACTTAAACTGTCCTGTCCCTAGGTAGCGATAACTCTCTACCAATGTAGTTAATCCGACGGGTATCTCAACATACCGCCAACTGTCAACAAGTAACTTTTCTCTATGTCTTTGCCTGTAGCAGACGACACTGTATATTTTTAATAAACAGGTTATCTGTGTGTATTTCCGATAGTAGACGACGGTCCACTTCAACAGGTAATGTTTAAAAGGTTAAAATAATATTTTAATATGGGTTAAGTCTATTTGGTGTAGGTAATACACCGATGGATTACAAATCACGCGACCCGGGTTCTGACTTCAGTAACGAAAGTAGAAATAATTGATGAAAGTGAAGAGCGACTAAAATACGTCTGTTCCAAATAAAGGTTAAATAGATACTAATTTACAAAAAAAATCATTTAAACATATATAACTTTACTTCTTCGTGTCTCTAATTCACCTGTGTAACAAATTGTCCAATTTCGCAAAATAAAAAGGTTAAACATTTCTGCACAGAACAGGTGTCATCTTTAAGGCGATCGACGTCACATTGCATCAAGAAATTGAAAGGTAAGAAACATTATTTACAGTATGATGAAATTGAATGGTTTAAAAAAAATGGGTTAATTTTGGCGAGACTAAATGGGCATGTCGTCAGACCGACTTAATACTGTGTTGTGGTGGTACGTGCGTACAGTATTTGGAACCGCTCTCTGTCACCATCAAGCGCTAGACGCGCTAGAGGCAAGAAAGGTTGAAATTTCCCAGTCTAATGAGAGAACCTGGTCCATTGATACAAGCCAACCATGTTTACCGAAAGGGTGCCAATCTTACTGTTTGTGTCTTACGCTATCTCGAAGTTTGGTATGGGAAAGAAAAAAACTCGAGATTTTCCGTTTAATATATATTTTTATTCTACAGCATATATGTATTATGTTAAGAGGTACATATTAGCTTGCATATTATTCAATTATATCTATACAGTGTTTGAAGGGTAATTATAATCAGAAATTACATTTACATTATGTTTACAATTGTAAGCATATCATTCAATGTCACTAGCTTTCACCAAACTGTTGAATTTAGTAGGATAGTATTTTAATTTCAGTAGATTTTGTTTGTTTTGTCCTTTTCCTCGATTTTTAATTATCTTTTCTATTTTCCACGTCTGATTAGAGTCAACGTCCACTTTTTGTAGTTCGCTTTGATAGAACGTGCCTTTGATACCCTCGTCCATCATTTCCTTCAGTCTATACACGGGTATTGTGCCTCGGTAGTATCTTTTTGACACTTGTGTTCGCTTGTCATAGGCACGGAAGAAGACTGTTTTACGTGGGAACTCCTTACATGGCACCCACTTTGAACTTAAACCGTTTATGGTTTGCTAAATTGGTGTATTTTCCATCCTTTTTACGTCTAGAAAAGTAGGTAGACAGACGCACTTCTTCCTCGTTGGACACGTTCACGTCCGAGGATGTGGTTCCGATGGTTCTATGATAAGTATGATTGTAATTTTCGGTCACATGATATAAGATTGGGAGATACGTTTAGTTTTCGGTGTAGGTTATAAATAATGATAAATTTTCGTTTTGATGATCTTGATAGCCCTCTTTGAAACCGACTCTTTTGTTTCGTTCTGTGTCGGAAAGTACAGTATATTATTCTTTTTCATCAATTGGTTACCACAGCATTGAACTCTTGTCCTTTATCCGATACTAGCCGAGCTGGCAATCTTTGTGATTTCTGGAATATGTATTCCGCTTCCGCTATACTATTTCCAGTCTTGTTTTTGAGAGGGCGTAGTCAGACGTATTTGGAGAAGACGTCTATAACGAATAAAATGGATTTGTTTCCACTGTTCAAGTCGAAGAATTTAACCATATCAATTAGATCGCATATCCATTGATCGTTCTTCCTGCTGGTGACATTGTGATTCCTTTGGAACCTTCTTCGCACGAGTTTGTGATGGCTGTAACTCCTGTTTGTGAAGGAACTTTCTAATATTACGTATCCCGATCATGTGTTTTCCTTCTTTTTGTGTTATTTTGTAGAGTTTTTGTGGGCCAGAGTAACTAGCCGGGAGAGATGGATCGTAATAGATTTTCTTTAAATAATCTACCCAGGGAGCCGTGTCTGCACTTTTAGGGCTGATAGTACACAAATAAACAACACTTATTAAAAACGGTATATTTATTCACTATTTTCATCTTCCCCTCTTCATCACTTTCTTCTCCACTCTCTTCTCCCCCCTCTTCATCTGAGAATTCGTTATCGAATTAGTCTTGAAATGCAGATGTATGCCATCGAAACACTTTAGTTACTGCTGATGATGTATTTAATCCTTTAGAGATAAGTGTATCTACTTGACCAATGATTTGTTGGTGAAGTACATAGTTTCTGATTGGCAGAATGTAACTATCAATCAATATTGTATATTTGTTGAAAGATACCCTTTCATTATAGGGCTGTATGCGTTCTTCTCGCATTTTCTCCGCATCGTAACTGTCTTCTCCATTGTCTATAAACTTAAGTTACATTTTTCGTATCTATCATCATTGATCATCGTTTTACCTCGTTTCCTAAGCTGTATATAAGCGTCGTTATCTTCCATAGAATCGTCTTGTTCCTCGTGTTTTCTTTTTATCATTCCTCTATCTTCCGGACACCAACCACCTTCTACGTGTCTGTGCACGTCGTGAGCAGTATCATATAATTGCCCACAATTATCACAAGCATTTCTTTTATCCATGTTTCAGGCATGATTTCTCCTTCGATATCACCAGTTTGAACCTTAACTGAAGAAAGTCTGACTTCTGGAGCGTATTCTTTTATAGTTTCCTCCGGGGTCAAGTGACTGACATATTCTACAGTTTTATTATTTTCGTAATTTTTAGAACACTTTCATCTTTGACATTCCTGTGTAAATGGTTTTAAATCCACTAGTAGATATCTATATGAGTACGTTGTGGCCTTCTCAAACATGTTAACAAACTTGTCAGTATGTCCTGGGTACATATATGTATGTTTTGCTAAGGTCATCATTGATTGTTTGCCTATAGGATTATTATATAGTACCATGAAGTGGCAGTTTCTTCTTTATGTAGGATCTTTGTTTCAAAATAAATTTTGGTTGACTGAAATCACGGACAGAGATCTATGAATTATTATACAAATTAAAACACGGATTTGTTGTGCATGCGCCAAAGTGACTGCATAGAGAACCATCCTCAGTGGAACTTGGACTTTTTATACAGAAGCAAGCTGCTGAGGATATTGAAAGGAAGGCAGATGTTTCGTTGTTGAAATGCGGAATTGAAAAATTGAAGAAAAAAAATCAGACTGTGCTACCCAAAGTACAAAATAAATGTGTTATCTAAAGAACATTTCAATGGGATCGTGTACAGTGGTCCAGATGGTGGTGTTCCGATTTACCTTTATCACCATAACAAACATTTTTATTCCATAACGAAGATGACCGGAATTCATAACAGAAGTTACTACTGTGAAAATATAAGAAAGGATATTCCAACATGCAACCTTATAATACCGCCGATTGATACCGCCGAAAACTCGAACAAAAACCCTAGTTAGGGAGGACACTTTTCATACATATTCTTTGACTTTGAATGCACACAAGATGTATTTTTGCAGTGTGAGCAAGGCTACGTTGCCGAACAGAATAGTAATTGTGGGAACTGTGGAAAGTCGTGGTGAGGTTCATTTCAACATAGACCGAAATGTGTCTAAATAGTCCAGTTACAGCAGACTCATTGTGCAAATCATGTGACCAAAATGAAAGAATATTTCAAGGATCGCAGACGACAAAGGAATTCTGCAAATGGTTATTCTCTGAGAAAATATGCTGGCGCTGCGGTAATTTGTCACAATTTGAATGGGTATGACAGCTACCCCATTCTATAGTACCTACACAAAAACGCTGTTCTCCCTGAAGTGATCACTACAGGATCTAAATACATGTCAGTCAACGTCCCTGTCTGTAACATTCGAATGATAGATTCACTTAACTTCATTCCAATGCCGCTGGAAGATATGTCAGAATCCTTTGGTGAAACCAAATAAGCCAAAGGTAACTTCGGGCAACGTACCAATTTAACTCAAACAACATACAAATCAGACCCAGCTGAGTTTTTCGACATGATGGCATCTGGCCAACCAAAAGTAAAAAACGTCCGTTTCATTTATGACGAGTCAGTGCAATTAAACTGGGTGTACAATGACTTCACCGAAGCCTCTGCTAAAACCAACCATATTATCGCAGCCTATACGACAGCACAAGTCCGTCTCAAACTTTACAGTTATTTAAAACTCATTTTTATCGATTTCCAATATGACCGATTTATATAGAATATATAAAGGGTCACCGAGTGCGTTTTGATCTGGATGGGCAACCCTGACTATTTTTACTAACAACCCGCCCACCTTAAAATACATGTGGCAATGTAAACTATATACGTCGACGCGTGTTGCCTTGTGAATAAATCAAAGCGCTCAATGCGCTGAGAGACGGCGGCGGGAATAACATGATATAGCTATAATTCTTAACCCAGCGTTTCTAAAGTGATTAAAACAATAGTGTAAAAGTCATATAACGCCATAAAACTACACACGCTTTCACGCATCTATAGTTGACACAGAGGTAGTTCGCTGTCTGTTTGTTACATTATAATCCGGAGTAAGGGTTCTGAACCTGATTTCATTCAAAAATAGATCATTACCTTTCTTCAGCACTATTGAACCTGGTGTACACATTATTTCTGTTGTTGAGTATGTGTAGAAATTGACAAGGTATTTGAGTATTTAAGATACTCTGATGTTCGCCTTTCTTTTTCAAAGTTAAGAAATGCCCTGGGAGGAACATAACCTCATGCAAAATTACGTGTGGATTACTTTAGGTCAATTACATACCATGAAATTTCTTATGTTGAGCGCTACTCTTTTTCTTTTAATGGAGTAGATCTTCATGTATGTAAAATGGGTTGCTGTTATTATTAGGAAATGTTACGGATACGGATTTTGTTCACGCCTAAAATTGATATTGACAGTGTAAAAAATGATAAAGAAAACAACACGTTAAAAGCAGTTACGGTTATAATTTTAACACCTCTCGTATTCTTTTGTGCAGAATCAAATTACATGGATCCGCACTAAGTGCGGAAAGGTACAGTAAAACTTGATGTGGAAAATATACAAATCAGCAAAGTCAGCAAGGCCTGTTTTGTTTTATATAGAACGGCTAAATCAGTCACGCTTGTAACGTCACACATCAACCTACGGTCGAGCCTACATTTTAACACAAAATATAGTGATGGGCTCTTCCATTTGGCCCTTGTAGTAAACGGACCAATTATGTAGCTTCTTATGTGTCTTGAATGGAATATAGCTTGTACATTATTCATGTATAGTCAACAAGTTAGCCTGCAACGACAAATAGATAACATATATTTATATTCTCAAAAATGGGGTCTTACAATAAATGTGGAAAAGACAAAAATATGTGTTTTGAAAAAAAATATAACAACATAATTTTGAATAGTATATAAATCATGAAAAAATTCAAGTAGTCATATTTTTTGTTATCTTGGCTTCAAAATCGGGAATTCTGAGATTTGCGTCAAGGGCATTTTCGGAACAAGCGTTAAGAGCTTTGAATAATTCATTTCTGTTATTCAAAAAAGTATCATTTGATATAGAGATGAAATTATCATTAGTTGACAAACCCATTTTATTATATGGTTTTGAGGTATGGGTATAATTATGCTGATTTTGACAGACTACATCTTATTTTTTTTTAAAACGTATATTAGGGGTACGCAAACAAACTATTATTAACGCTGTGTATGGGGAACTGGGTAATCTACCATTATGTACAATAGCTTTACTAAGATCATTAAGGTACTGGTCAAAAGATTTCTACTTCCAATTACAATCTAATCCATGCAGCATTTAACAGCCAGTTGAATAATTATTTTCCAATAAATGATAGTTGCTGGATGAGTAAAATCAAAAGTACATTGGATAACCTTGGTTTTTCAAATCTTTGGTTAAGTGAAAATCTTAATGTTAAATTCTATCCTAAACTTTTTGAGCGTCTTAGAGACCAATTTATACAATCGTGGAGAACGCAAGTATCTACTTGTAGAACATTAGAATATTAGGTTAGATTTAAAAGAGGTTTTGAATGTGAACCATATCTATATAACATTAAGAATGATTTGTTGAGAATATCAATTATATATTTTCAATTAAGTTCCCATAATTAAGCTAATAAAAATAGCCCATTTAGCTACAATAATTCTTGTACATTTACCAATATGAATAGGGAAGATATAATTTGTTTATTATGTTATCAAAGACAGATAGAGTCAGAATATCATTTTTATCAGTCTGTCCTTAATATAAGAATATAAGAAATACATTTTTTAGCTAGAAACAGATCGTTTCCAACACTCCAATGTTTTATCAATATTATGTAAAATAAGTCTAGAAAAAGTGTTTGGACCTTGCAAAATATGTTAAAAAAGCAATGGATTTGAGAGTATTTCTCTTAAAATAAATTTATTTCAGATTAAGTATATTTATTGAATATACTGTTTTGTAATACATTGTCTTTCTATTCAACACTGTCGTATTATTCTTGTAGAATCTTATCAAATGATTCGTTATATATGTATTTTCTGTATGGTGTCATGCGCTAACATTGTATTATGTATGAGATACTGGTAAACACATGAAGCTCCGTCTCTCGAAACACTTCACTGCACATGTGCACTGAAGGTGCTTGAAACTGAAATAGTGTTTAGTGGCATGTTTATGCCGATTAAATTAATTAAATGAAGACAAAAAATTGAAAAATGGAATAAACTCATTGGACAAAATATATACAAACACTAACGATTGATGTAACAATAAAGTCGGGAATTTGCAATGTGTCAACAACGGTCTGAATGACATAAGTAAAAGCGCTCAAAGGATTATTAATCATTACGTTATTGTCAACAGTTACTTAGCTTGTTATATCAATTTATGATGTCAGTGAAATGTTTTTTGCATATATGCAAAATAATATTTTCCGAAAATGCTTAATTAGGTAAAAGTGAAAGCTTTACATGTTTAATCTACGATAGTACTTTTGAAATATAATACAATGTGTCATCTTTGATAGAAACACATTTAGCAATATTAGGTATGCTCATGTCTCATGAGACCAACCTTTGGTCATATTTATATATATTATATTTGAGAAACAAAACAAGGGCAGAAAAAATGGTAAACGTAGAGATGACCTCTTGGTAAAAAATTGCCCAGAAAGTTAACATTCTCCGTGTTGACGTCACGCTGGAGATCAGTAGAGAAAGTGTTCGAATCGATGGTCTAGTGAGAGATGTTCTGGCCCTACGACACTGTCGAACAGGCTTGTAGTGGGAATAACGGTATTACTCTCAACCAAAGACGACCGGGAATGTATAACGGTATTCCTCTCGACGATCCGGATTTGACAGTCACAGAAAGCGGTTTACCATTTATTGATGGAGAGATTATACTCGATAAAGCAACGTCGCTAATTGCTGCACATGGAAATGGCGTTATTAGCAATGTTACCGTTACTGCTGCAGCGAGACTGGTTTTGGAGTCGCCCAGGACTAGTTCAGATTAGTCTCACTTCATAAGATGAGAAGATCGTAGTGCTCAGGAATAAAATTACATTACAAGACACTCGATAATATAGTCAGTTAAACCCCAAAAGCAAAGGTCATATGTTGAACGGCTGTGCAAACAACCCCACAAAGTACCCGTCTCCATGGCAACATCAGCATCGCCCAGCTTAACGTTGGAGGGTGGACTAAGAATAATCATGACTTGAGATGTGCCTTAGTAAATTGTTTAGTTGCTGACATTTTATCCTTGTGCGAAACCCACCTTACTTTTAACAATGTGATTGACATTGACAACTATGTATGGTTTGGTCATAATCGCCAGGGCTTACACAGATACGCTCCTACGGAGTCTGGTGGTGTCGGTATATTGACAATTCATGGACTATTATGATATTAATATACTTGACAAAACGTTCGAAGGACTTTTGTTGATTGAGTAGAAGCATCGCACTTTAGAGTATAGAATTCTGTTGTTTTCATGTTATATACCACCTGAAAACTCTGTCTGGGGCAGAGACGCGCAAAAGTTTCTTTTCACATATATTATTATTGAGATATGTTTATAGCAGTAGTGATTTTGTTATGGTTTGTGGTGATTTCTATTCTAGAATTGGCGACCTAGCTGATGTTTAGGGTGATACTGATATTTTGACAAGTAGAGTTACTATAGACACCTGTGTTAAAAAAAAAACATGGTAGGGAATTCATTGATTTTTAAACGATTTTTGTGTATTGAATGGGTGATGTAAAGGTGACGATTATACATGCATCTCGTCAAAAGGAAGGTCCGTAGTAGACTATATTTTTGTACCCCAGGACAACTTTCAGTGTTGGAAATCGTTTTAAGTTACCCTGATACAGACTTTAGTTGAAGATCACAATCTGCACGATTTACTTGGCCATCGCGCGAGGTTACCTGACCATTCCGTGTTGAAAGGAATTACTGACTGCACGACTCACTCATGGCATGATAAAATTTACACATCGACAAGATGTGATCAGTATAAGCACATACAGACTTTACTTGATCCTGAGAGATATGTTTCAGTAGATGTATTATACAAACTTGTGAGAGCGATAGTGCGAATGTGATGTTCTAATCACAGGCTTAACATTGAATTTGGCCGTCATTACAGCATAAATAGACATAATAAGGTTTGTTTACATTGTTTTATACACGAGAATATACTCTTATTAGAAGATGAATACTATACCTTTTTTTATATGTCCTCGATTCGCATCAGTATCAGTATCTTTATAGCTTGTATAGTGGTAGATCGGACAGCTCCAATCTATTTGAATTACTTCAGTCTGAAAATGTTTATATTATTAGAAAAGTGGCTATATACGTGTTGTATATGTTCAACATTGTGGATAATGCTTAAATTATTATTATTATACATGAAAGAAAGTATTATACATATACTACATATGATTATAAGACGGACACCATTGTTACATGTATACATTGTATCTAAATATTTTTGATTTTGGGCCGGATTCTCATATCTACAAATAAAGAAGTTAAACGGTGTTAAACGGTAATCTGATTATAGTGAATTTGATGGGGATGTTTACCAAAGAACAAGAATACACAAACATTTAATGGAGAATGATATAGCTGATCAGCTGTATTCGGAGAACGTTACGCTTAACCGGGATATACCTATAGAAGAGGTAGCTAGTATTGACATGTCAACAAAATCAAAATCTGTATGCGGTATAGATAGTATTCCTTATGTGGCACTTAAAAACCTAGAAGTAATTGAAGTTCTTGATAACCTTTTTCAATTGATATTCGACACATACATTATACTATGTGATTAGAGAAAGGCTGTGATATTTCCAATCTTAAAGGACAGTAACGCTGATAAACGTGTTCCGCTGAAAAACCGTGGTATTAGTCTACTTTAGTGTATCAGTAAAGTTTACAGTGCAGAGATAACATCATATCTTAATGAAATTGATATTCTGGCAGATGAGCAAAATGACTTCAGGAGAGACCATTCATGCGAGGACCATGTTTTTACCCTAAAACGTGTAATACAAAACAATGATGAAGTGTTTACGGCTCATATAGACTTGAAAAAGGCCTTTGATTTTGTGGGATCATGCTCTTAGGTGACAACAATCCAAGGTAGAATGAAACTAGATTACTTTGTAAAGATTCCTCATATTTTTTCGTGTGTTTAAATATAAGTATTTTGTGTTCTTTCCAAATATTTTTAACTTTTTTTTTCTTAATTTCAGATAATCGGTTGTATTTTGGGACAGTTTCAATGTATTCTGGCTGGTGGATCTCATGTAACTGACTCCTGGGCTATACAAGTAAGCCACAAATCTCCAAGGGTTGACAACTCGCAAAGGTAGAATGAATTACTATCAGAAAAAAAAAATAAGAATGAGCTTTCTGTAATATCCTACTACACCTAAGAAAGATCTTACCTGTTTCTTGGTCAGAGGTCTATTTGCCTTCTGTATTGCCCCAATCTTTTTCACTTACCGTACTGGTAACAGCGTTTTAACTCACCACTAACATGTCCCAAAAAACTCCAACTTACATAACCCTAAACTGCACTTGCTTGGTCTAGCAGTCAATCCCGCTACTCATAGTCTGTCTAATACTTCACACAACACAACTACATGCTATTCGCATGTACCCGCGTGTATCAAGATATCATCTATCAGACTATCTGCGTAGTCTAAGCCTTTCAAAACTCTCCTGATTAATCTATTGAACGTACTCGACATACACACTTACCCAAACTGCATCTTCTTAAATTTTGAAGTCTCAAATGAAGTTAAATCTTAAGCCTGATCTGTTAAAGGAACTTGCCAAAAACTCTTAATAAGATCTGTCTTGGAAAAATACTTAGCTCCCGACAACTTACACAACTATTTCTTCTGCGTTTGGCATTGTTTCTGCATTTTTCCTTTTTTTTAACATAACACCTGTGTTTAACTTTATATCATGTTCTATGACTCTTAGATAAATCATACCTATATCTACATCTATCCTATCTTAGTGGGACACTCTAACGGTACATTCACATCTTTTCTCCAGTCATCCGAATCGTCTGGTTCCTGTTCCTCCGTATCTACTATTGCAGTATCACTACAGCTAATACATCTCTCTCCATCTCTTTCACTATTTGCGTGACATATCTTTTGCTTACCATCCATGTCAATCTTTATCCATCTCGTTCATGACTTTCTGTGCTGTGTAAGGCCCCTTCCACTGCAATAACAAGTTGTTATGATTTACAGGAAGTAATTCTAACACTTTGGTACCTTCTGTAAACTTTGTCGGCTTTGTCCTCCGGTTGCTGTATTTTTTTTGCCTTAATTTGATCTTACCTATTTGTTCTTATGTCATCTTGCATGTCTCCTCAAGAGCCAAAAAGAGCCAAACCGTAGAGCAACTCCAATGATGAAAACCCTAAACTCTCTTGTGGAACTTCCCTTTATGCAAATAATGCTGCATTTATATACTTGTCCCTATCCTTATGTCGTTCACTACATATACGTTTGAGCATTTGCCTTAACAGGCCGTTGAACTTTTCTATTCCGTTACACATGGGATGGTATGGAATTGTAGTTAACTGATGTAAAGTCAATAACCTACTCACATCAGACATCAACTTTGACGTGAATTGTGATCCCACTTTGACAACATTGTGACAAAATGACCAAGATTTGATAACTCGCCAAGATAGAATAAATTACTAAGTCGTTTTTCTTTACAAAATTAAATTAAAAACAATATTTACAAAATAAGAAAATATGACTTCTGTCAATACACAATTCATAATACACAATACGCCGGCTTTACACGTTTATTTCGAGTTTCTTGAAATTCACTGTTAATGAGGTTCATTTAAAATATACTTTATGTGCAGAAATCAAAAAACTGTATTAACATCAGGAATACAAGTAAATTTGTCCTAACTGACCCTTCTGGTTATGGCTGTATACACCAATAGCTAGGTGAACTCCCTTGTGTTCTGCGCCTTCCTTATTACCGTCGACCGCAGTGTATCCAGATCCCCGTCGTTCATGTAACGACTACGTTACTCAATATCCGGATCGTCAACCGTACTCATGGAACTACCCTGTCGTTCATATAACGAATATGTGGCGAACACGCTCATATAGCGGTGACCACCTTTGGGGTAGGGGTTCCGCCCTCGTCTATACGTTGGCCATGCCCTGCAAGCGTCCCAACTAAATACGGCCACAAATATATAAATAGCTCAGATTTACTAATCACACAATGAATAACACAGCATGTATGTATATATAATTGTGCTAACCATATAACAATTCTAGGGTACATATAGTTGCATCAGTACATCATACCATCATATTTATCTTCAAATATTATAACCTTTAAAAATCTTTCTTCAACTTAACACCTTTACGACCATAAACGCTGTACTCACTCAGTGTATATTGAAATAAATGAACACATTTTGATGATATATATATATAACATTACAAATCAAAGTCTGGTTTCCAATTCTTTACAATAAATACAACATTACTGCGCTCAATCTACACTTTCAGATTCTTCAGCCTAAATCTTAGTAAAACTAATGGCAAAACAGCAAAAACGCTATTACAGTTGTTAACTTATTGTTTAATAAAAACAATTTGCTTTGAATTGGGTATTTAAAACAAATCTCTACAAAACTTATCTTATCCAAACCAGAATAAAATGTAATACAAAAAATATAAACTGTACTTACTCATACTCAGTTGTGTACGTTGGCTCAGCATTCAACGATCTCCCATGATGCATCTATATAAATGACACACTTCTCTTGAACGTTCCCGTATATATACTGAATTTGACCATGTTTATCATGTTTCCCTATTAAATCTTGTGCATCCCGAGAAACAGTAAACAACGAATTTCCATGCATAACGTGACACTAAGTATTGAGAGATAGTCTGATATATAGGCCGTACTTAAAGAAACTTTTGGTTTAAACTTTTAAAACCTAAACAGCCTTTCTAAATCCTTAAAACTTAACCAACTGTAGTAACATATTAATAAAACGGTTGATTATTCATACAAAATAATAAAAATAAGATAATCTATCAATATCCAAATACAAATAACTTTAAACACAAAAATGCAAACATGGTCTACGTGACATGACTCTCGTAGGTTAACTTCGTAAGTTAGTACACTAAACTGACACCTGTAAATAAAGCCAAACATAGATTATTGTGTGACACACGTTCCCCCTAGGAAAAGAGTGTTTTCATTTTTTGCAACTACACAAAATAACCTACATATGGTATGTAACATCTATACCATAACATGGTACTCTCAAAATTACTTATATGGTATTGATGGAAAAGTATACCAGAACATCAAGGCAATGCATGAGAGAACTATGAAAAAAAAAATTAATGACAAACTCATTGATTGGTTTGATTGCTGAACTGGTGTAGCTCAGGGAAATAATTTATCACCGACTGTCTTGTCTTTTTGTTACCCGTGAAATAAATGACCCAGGCATTGGAATTAAGATGGGCAATAAATCAATATATATGCTGCTATACGCGGATTACATCGCTTTTGTTGCGGACAGCGAGGAAAAATTACTAACTATGCTAAATACCCTTTACCAGTGGTGCAAGAAATGGCGAGTTCTGATAAATACAGTTAAGAGTAAATGTATGCACTTCAGAAAAGGCAGAGCTAGACGAACGAAATATAACTTTCATATTGGAAATAACAAACTTGAACTCGTATCGTAGTATAAATACCAGGGCGTACTTTTTTCTGAAAATTGTAGTTTTACTTGGCATTGTAACACGTTGTGTAAAGGTGCTGGTATGGCTCTGGGTGGAATAATCAGCAAAATTAGTTGTCTAAAGGAATTTGATTTAAGTTGTACGATAAATTTTATCATAGCTGTGTGGTACCTATGCTAGACTATTGTTCGAGTAAGTATCAGTTAGCGGACAATGTTCATTACCGGGCAATTCGTTACTTTCTATGGGTGAACCGATTCGCACCAGTAACTGTTATTGTCGGCGACATCGGTTGGTTACCATGCAGATATAGACGTTGGTTGAATATGTTGCGATATTGGAACAGACTTAAATCCCTTAACGACGACAGACTTACTAAAAAGGTTTTTGAAACGGACTATAACTTATGTTATGATAATTTGAGAAGTGAATGGAAATCTATTATGAATTCGCTGCACCTCGAGCACTGTTTCACGGGTAAGTCACTAGTGGATTTACAGTTAGCTTAAACAAGTATCATTGACTATTATAAGAACATTTGGTAAACATCTTTACAATCATCTTCTAAACTGAGAACCTACGGACTTTTTAAGGATAACTTTAAGGTAGAAAAATATGTATGCCTTAATCTTGTTAAACACGATCGATCGTTACTGACTCAATTTCGAAATGGTATATTGCCTTAACGCATTGAAACTGGCCGTTTTATTAATGAATAAGTACATGAAAGAATATATTCACAATGCGACCTTCGGAGATTTAATCTGAAACACATTTCCTATTGAATTGACCTAAATACGAAGGTGCATGTGAGAGAAGAGTCATTTGGTAATATGTTGTTTGATAATAATATTATGTCATTTACTACTAATGAAAAGGTACGGTCACTGTTTATAGATTATCCACGAAAAACAGTGAAATTTCTTGTGAAAGCAATGCTAATCAGACAAAGGCATGGATATGTATAATGCTTCAATTTCAATAAGGCATCAATTGGTATAATGATATTGTTTTGTCAGTTATTATAATATTCTTCAGTCATAATATTTGATCTCAGTATAATATGTTGATAATATGTGTTATTTATATGTTTATGCTCTAATTGTAGGTGACATTTAAGCCCATGGGGCCTGGTTTTTATTTATTGCACTTGTTATCTATTGAAAGCCAGAAGGCCCATAACAAACAATTTACTTTATAAATTGCCTTTACTAAGGGGTCTATTTGAGCGGAAGCACATTTCGCAGTTTTCTGGTGAATCCTACGGTCTAGTATAGAGACCAATCGTAACTACTCGTTCATATCCATCGGTGATCGGACATAAGGCTCGTATGTAAGTGTAAAATACGTAGTTCCGTAAACAATTTGTTTAAATAAAACAATTGTTGCAGCCGATTATTCCATTTTAGAAGGATTTCAAACTAGTTTTTTTGTCATGAAAGTATTATAATACAGATAGTAAGTACGAATAGGACAACAACAACAACAACAACACACACACAAACACACAAAGAAATTTGTATTGACTATGCAGTAACAAAGAAAAGAGTGAACTCTATTTTTAAAGTTTGATTGCTGAAGGAGTATATGTAATAATCAATCTTTTGTGCCCGTTTTGTCTCATAATTGAGCTGCTCTCTATGATGTTGTTTGCTACTAGTTGTCACGCCTCTGTAGGGGATAGCGCCAAACGGAAAGACGACACAAATGACATTATGTGGACAACAAATCGCCTATGGAAAGAGATTAATCTGTAAAAAAAGTATAGGCAAGTCTTCTTATAAATAATGATAGTAATAACATTTATTTGTGTAAATATATGACATATTCTTTACATTTACTTTAAATAGCTCAAATATATCAATTTCACGAAAAGGAAATATAATTATGAAGTAAGTAATATATATTGAATTGCTTCGCGAGATGAGCTTGATTAACCTACACACAATACATGTGCACGAATGTATGTGGGCAGGTTAATCAAGATCACGAAGCCACAGCAGTATATGTCTTGTAACATTGCTAAGATGTTGGAAGTGATCGGTATTAGGTATCGTGAGTTTTCCAAATATTTAGCGCTTTGGGTATCAAAGAGAAACCCCGTGAAAATGACCAATCAGTAAAAGGAAAATTTCCTCTTAACCAATCAACTTACAATTTTTGGTACCTTCCGTACAGATGGGCAACATAACTTTCAGTTAATCAAATGAACGAAAGTGCGGAAAATCTTTTCTTATCACAAGTCAACTTGTCATCGAAAAACTATTCTACATTCTCAAACGGTCTTTACTTCAGTGTGTCAATATCAGTGCCTTTCGTGACAGCAAAGAAATATGCACAAACTCTTAAGGATTTAACCAATATTTTGAAATCATATACATCTGATAAAACCGCATAGATAATGTAGAGGGCAATTTTCCGCTTCGCAAGCGCTCAATCCCATAAAAAGCAGTTTTAAAATACGATACTGTTGACAGCTTATAGATAACGACGTTACATACCACGTCGTACGGCCATACTGCTTATAACTACTTCACTTTTTATTTAAATGTAGAAAATAATGCAATGATCTAAAAAGCAAGTGGATGAAAGGCTTATTTTTTTATTTCAGCTCACTTAGTGAATACTGACAACCTAAGGAATCATATCGGGAAAACAATTACTTTTGGTGGTCACAAGATAAGTCGTTCCACCATTACTGTGCGGTTATCTGGATAACTGCGTGGTCCGCCATTACTGTGCGGTTATCCAGATAACTGCATATTTTTTTTAATATATATTTCATGGGTGTCGCGAGTTGAGCTTGATTAACCCGCATACTATACCTGAGTACGCGCATGCGCACGAATGTATGCGGCCTGGTTAATCAAGATCAACTCGTGAAAGCCATGCAATATATGTCTTGCAACATGGTCAAATGTAGGAAAACTACAGAAAACTTCCCAGGCCGTGTTACTAGCAACAGTTATTGCATTGGCATGGAAACTCTGACCCCTAAAAGTGTTCATTATCCAAATTAAACATGGTATTTTTCTACAGAAAACAAATCAGACCATGTTACAAGATTAAATAAACAGTGCAAGAAAATTTTTAGTCAGGCGATTACTGATGATGATAAATATCACAGTATTGACATCACAGTACGTATCATAATGAAACAGATTGTCAAAATCTATTTTTACGCAATTTAATTTTTTTCGTAGTTTTACTGGTTATATTATCATTAGTTTCATTTAAGTTGTATTTTGACAAAATCATAGATGATCTAGCTTCGGGTAATGAGAATGTTGCTATAGTTCTGAGAGAGGAATATAATTTTTAATTAGCTTCTGCATCATAAGTATTTCAGCTAGTTTGCTTTGCATTAATTTTAGTTTTGTAACAAGAAAATTACATAAATTATTCTCTACCAGATGTTAAGTTTTAAGCAGACTGATTCCCTTAGTATAATAATTATTAATATCCAGTACCTCTTAAAAAGCAATACTACAAGAATATTTAAAAGTAGAATAAAGATGCTGAATGTTTGTTATGGAGGCAAACATTTCTCTAAAATAATTTAGTAATATATTTTGACTTCCTCAAAAACATCAAATTTATTATGACAAAAAGACAAATGTCGCACTGAAAAGTATCGGGGAAATTTGAAATTATGCGAGGAAAATTTGCTTCAACTATTTTGTGGCAACTCCTTTTAAGAGCCAGAATATGTGAAACAGATACTTGCGCAGCTTCCAACAAATCCTAAGCCAAGTGGAAACCAGATTTTCAGATTGTTTATACATGTTGACTAGAACTCTTTTTTTCTGTGAAATGATTTTTTTTCTGAAGGACTTATGTATCCCTTGAAGTTCTATGTAATTTAGGGTGGAAAGTTTTGTATCAAGATATATAAATTTCAAGATGTGTGATTACTGTGGAGGAGGCGCATATAATATATGATTGGTAAGTTGCATGAAAAATCTCCAAACTGTTTATTTTTAAATTTCAGAAATCACACAAGGGATTTTATACCTGACTTTACTGATTTTAAATAGAAGGTCCATAGCGATAGCAAATGTGTTGTATAGAATAATGACATAAATTTTCCCTCAACTCTAAAAAGTGGAGATAGAAGACCACTTCTTTAATATGAAGGAACATGTAGTGTAGATATAGTATGATTTGTAAACTGATCTCACACTGTGCTGGAAACATACATGTCAGGGAGGCATGTTTTCCGCAGACAAAAGTAGACATAGTAGATCCTTTAGTTTCAGAAAATAAATCCGATGATAATGATAATAAGAAAAAATATATAAAATATTTTTATCATTTCTATAACAACTATAAATGTAGTATATGTATACTGGTATGTATATAAACAGTGAATTGGAAACTGTATTTTTTGTTACAATAATATTACAGTTTTTAAAATACCAGTAACAATCAAGATGTATCTGAATAAATGTATACATTAACAATAAATATGACATCATTTATAACCATTTACTTTATGGAGACACCTGCGCCAACCCATTGCAACCAGTATAGATCCAGATCAGCCTGGGTATCTGTGCAGTCTTATCAGGATCTAGACTGGTTGCTTCTATATTAAGATCAAGAAGCGAACTGCAGATCCTGATAAAATGCTTGAGTGTTCAGATGCATGGGTGTCTACACTGGTCTCACAGTCATTAAAAGGTGTGTCTAAGAAGTAATGGGTCAAATTCAAAATAAATTGAAATGTTTTCTGTTTCTCTGAAAGGAGATAATTTCAGACTATTTTCAAGAAGCTCAGAGAGCTGACCTGTACTTTTCCGAATTTTGGACAACTGCCATAACAGTTACATCAACAGTGGCAAAAATCAAAGCACTGGATGCAACACTTCATTACCAAAACCTACATGTTTACTCTAAAAAAACCTACTGGACCACGGATATCAAAGAAAATTACAAGCATTGCTTTCTTGGCACTCATCAATCTTTTGGCCATTAAAAGGCGGCACATTTTTTGATAGCCCATATTTGTTGTTAATTTTCCTGGTCAGCTCAAAAATTGTGTAGCGTAGTCGCATCTCCTGTATCAATGTCAGAAATTGCTTTCTTAATTATTTTGGAAACAGCTTTAGCAGCTTTCTGGTTGTTTCAAGTTGGACACAATTTTGCTTGTCCAACATTAAATGAAGGATCCATCTAGCTGTAATGCGCCTGAATTACAAATAACGTTTAGGTACGCGGAATACACTTGCGGCTGAAATGCCGACTACAGTAGCTATCTGATGAACAGCTAGTCTTGAAGTGCTCACCTGAAGATGTAAATATGCACAAAGCATTCTAGCTTCATCAAAGTGTTTGAACAGGACTTATAAATTTTCAATCACTATTCAAATTTTATCAAAAATAGAAGTACGGTCAAATCTGTCTTATATGGTCAGTCAATGGAACAAGATAAGGTGATTGCTTAACAGTAGTGGCCTCTAAATGAAGATTGAACATTTCAAGCTATGCAAGTTGACCGCTTAAAACAGGTGGCTACTAATACAGGTTCAACTGTATTTATAGAAATGCACTACAAACATTCATTAAAGCTAATACTTTTGCATATTTAATTACGTATACAACTGATGAGCACATGTGGGCTTGGCACCCATTCACCACCCCCCCAAAAAATCACACTGCGGCTCTGATTGCAAAGACAATACGTATCTAACTTGCGTGCTATACTGTCTAAGTTGTATTTGTATTTAATAGTTAAAATATTTCATTTTTGTAAAACCTATTTATTAGTAAACCTTGTCGGTGAACAAGCTTGTATAGGCGATCTGATAGCTCAGTCGGTAGGTAGAGCTCTCGCCCTATAAGCGAGGGGTCCTTGGTTCAAGTCAAGGTCTGACTGTACATATTTCTCACATGGCTTCTTTTGTTTTGTTTTTTTTGTTACGTTGGGCCGTTACAGTATAATTCTCCAGTACATACTGCCTTTTGGTTTATCGGGAACAAAGCACTGTCATTTTAGGGACGAATTCCAAATTGACAATGAAATATGTAACGGCCTATAAATGAGCCTCATCTATAGATGAGAAATTATTGCAACCTCTGCCGGAAGCACACTCGAACTGTAAGCAAAGAGACTTGGTTCGAGTCCCAGTCTTGCTGCACATTTTTTCACAACTGGTTATTGCATTATGAATGTAATATATACATTAAAAAAAAAAAAAAAAGAAAGAAAAAACAACAACAAAAAACACCTTTCTGAGCTTGAGACATCTTTACTTTTTCTATGTTATCCAACAAGTCTTCAATCATAGGTCTCTTGATTCTTTTCTTGAGATCAACAGTATCTTCTTCAACCAGGATATTGTTGCAATACATATATGCACTCTTGTTATATATAACATTAAACATGTCTTGATAAAGTTAGGAGACTATGTAGATACATGCTACACATTTCATAAACACCTGTTTTTAGTTTTAAGCATATATTCTATGTTGTTATATAATAAAGAAAAACAATCAATCATTACCAGTAAATTTTTCGCTACAATAAGGTGGTTCACCTCTTCGTCCATATTTGTTTACTGATATTCTGATATCGTTGTACTTTCGGTTTTGGTGCTATCCCCAACCCTCTTGATTATACAGACCAGGCATAGAATTCTCATTTTCTTAATTTCTGTTAGCAATATCGACAAATCAATTCTTCCGACACATGAAGGAAAATATCGCTTAACATAGCCTTGATCTCGTTGATTTTCCTACTAGTAACACGGCATACGTCTTACTTTTGCAGTATGCACGTTTTGTTATTTACTTCCTGCATCTAATTTAGAATTTTCCCCATATTAAAAGTAGTCCGACAATATAGAGGCTATTTTTTGAATCGTAGAAATGGGCGAGGTGTTAATAATGGCTAAACAATAGACACGTGGTCGTCCCATAGTACCAGTCAAGTACAAACAAATACACCTTATACTAAGGTCATTGTTCACGTTTCCTCCACTTCAGTCAATACCTCTATTGATCGAAAGCAAAAATAGAAACTCTTTTGTCATCACATAACAATTGTATATCGGACAATGGGCTCTATATTATATCAGATTTATTATTATATCATATAGTAAGTATATAATTATTCATTATTATTACATGTATTTAATAGTAGACAGATATCTTTCTTTTTTTCATTATGTTTAATAACTGGCTTGATTTTTATTATCATTGCCATTTTTCTTATATAGTAGTCATATATCATTATAATCATTATATAGTTGTAATAATGTAGTAGAAGTAGCATATATATTATATTTTCTCTACACATTATCATTGGTATGATTATCATATTTGTTATTCATTCTACCATCATTGTTGTAATGTCGCAGGTGTTAAGTTAACAATGATATAAATATGTATTAAAATAAAAACTTAAAACATAACAAGATATTGTTTAATTCTTTCTTATTCTAAATAAACATTTATATGGGTATTCGCTTTAATAGAAGAAAATATATATTTCTACTTACATTAACTGCAGCTGGCATGCCTTAACAATTGTTTTCAGACTAACCCGTGCCACCTTAACCGTGTAGTCGGTCAAGCGGGCGTATATTTGAGCTTCAGTCTACGCTTGACCACTACGTCGGATATATATTTCTTGAATATATAGACATGTTTGTTATTGCAGTTTGTGTTTCGTCATTTTCTTTGACAAACAACCCTAAGAAACCGTCCGGTGAAAGTAATATAAATGATTTGAACGTCTGAGATCGAATGGAAGTGACCCTCAAATTCCGCGAGTTGATGTCAGATCAAGTCACCTCTGTGTACACATCATTGGATGCACCATACCCAAAATGGTTGTACGAAAATGAGTTACTATAAATAATAACAAACATTCCTGTCAAACTAGACAGTAGGTAAAAGTTGTTTGCCCCTAAGCGAAGCCTCTACTAGTACTGAAATAGTGTCGATGGAACATTACTGATTTTATCGGTTGACTAAACTGCTTCCTCGACTCATCATTTCGTCTTGTTTTAGCTGACATGGTTGTATGTTATGCATTTTTGTCGCACGATAAATTGTCAGTGTATATTTTAAGCACAGTAAAACTTCGTTATTTAGCAGGACACAGCATATATGAATTGTGTTGATTTATTCTTTTTTCGCTCTACTTAGAACTCTTATGACATCATACATATACGTGTTTCTTTTTAGAGAGACATAATTAAATGATAATGGGATAAGTGTTGTGGTCCTTGTTTAGAGTATAGACCTTGTTATAGTTAACAAGTATGTGAACTTTTATTACAGAAGAAGTAATTGTTTAAAAGTTATGGCCAAATTATTATTTTAACGACGGCGACAACGACACCAGGATGACGACTAAAGCTCGATAGCTCGACTTAAAAAAAAGCACACCTTTGAACTTCTATGTTTATATAACATATTTGTTATCGTCTTAGAATTGCCATTTTAGCAAGATTGTACTGTAATATATGACATACATGTATATTTAGCTCATTTAGTGTGGGCGAGGTATATTTACAAGTGACAAGTGTGTTGCTCTTTACCTTCATTTTTGTTACAACATTACAAAATGACTTATTGCACATTTTATAAGTAACATTTTTATAAATAAGATATATAATTAGAATTGCTGTTATTGTTATGTTTTCTTACGCGGAAAATTAATCTTTTTAAAGGTATTTCTTGTTATAATTTCTTGTTAAGAAAATGGGACATGTAATCTCTGAACCTCGTTTCTAATTGGCTTCAAATTCTGCAATTAATATCCACAAGGGTGCTTTGTTGCTTTGACAAACATTTTCATGAACTTGTCGGTATGCCAAGGGTATGGCAAGTGTCACAATTGACTGTCTTGTGAACGAGTATATGATAAAGGCAATTTCTACTCTGGGTCAAATCTTTCTTTGCATGCAAGTTTTGGTTGATGGAAATTACTGATAAAAATCTATGATGGGAACAATTCCGTGATTCGCTTATCATTGCTTTGGAAATGTTTGGAAAACAAATCATCGAGGATGAGTATGTTGATTCTAAAATTCCCAAATCGATTGGAATTTCAAATGAAGAAGCATCTTCGTGCCGATATTACATTAGCTTTATTCAAATAATCAAATTAAATTACTTAGCTGATCAGTTTTAATCTAAATATAAATCAATGCTATGATCATATTAGCTAAGTCGTATGGTATCATAATCACGGCAACGCTTGTTCTTTGAAATAAAGTTTCCTTGATTTTCCTTTGTTATATTTTATTTACTGTCTGCCTTTATTCGTCTGTATTACAGGAGAAGATTAAGGAATAACAGTAATGGGGCACAAATGATAATGACACACCCCTTCTAGCGTGCAGACGGGAGAAAGATATTTAATATTTCTATGGTTAACTGTCAATATTTCTTCTAAAAAATCTCTGTCTGTGCTGTGTATTTGACAACAGTTTGGTGCATATTATTTTACCATGATGTCAAAACACCTGAACTCCGATCTGTAAATGGCCGGTCTGGAAGAAAGATGAAACAGAAATATATCGGTCTCAGTGGTCGAGCGGTTAGAACATCCGCGACATATTAAAGTCTTAAAATATGGTACTGTTATAGCTCGCTTGCCACTTAGCATAGAAGCGGTGTTAGGATAATGTGAGTGAGTGTGGTATTATGCCAAATATTTACGGCGTTATACTGCACTCTGACAGAAGTTGACAATCTTTATGAGTTTAGCCTCATTTTTTTCCCTCGATAATCATTTTTTACGACTCGAAACTCACCTTTATGCCTCAAAACTCACTAATTTGATTCAGAACTCACTTCTAGCAACTCGAAACTCACCTTTTCTGACTAGAAACTTACCATTCACCAAACCCACAAAAAAAAAAGAAAGATTTTTTTAATTAGAATGTTTAAACAGACTATGATAAATATGAAATGTCTGATTAAAAGAAAAGTAAAACTGAAAATGGTGTAGAATATAACGATGGAGGAGGAGGAGGTATTCCAAATCGTCGTGGTGTTGGAGATCCCTGTGGTAATGGTGATTAAGCTTCAGTGCTTTGTGGAAACGCTTGGTTGACTTTTTAAAGTCTTAACATTTCCTTGAAAGTTCTTGATCACATTCCGGTCACTTGTTCATGCTGTCTCTCTGGCAGTAAGCACACACTTGAATAGATATGATTGTATTATAAACATTCATTTCAGGACAGAATATATGCAAAATAATTCAATTTGGCATTATACTATTTTGTTAAGCAAATATTTTATTACGTCCAAGATATCGAACAATTTAATAATAGGCAATCTATATTGCTAAAAAGGTAATTCCTCTATTTAGACTTAAAAAGAATGGCGGAAAGTTTGACCAACATATCTGATGTATCTTCATGGGAACCCCGTTATCGTTTACAAAGAAGAGAAGATTCAACATCGGATAAAGTAAAGAAACGAAGGGGACCATTGTTTGGTCGCTTTTCAGAAGAAAATACGGGAAGAAACACACGCAGGAACTTGAACGAGCTCTATCCAGCATGAGTCAGGTACCTTACAAAGATTTATAAGAATGTCGTATAAATTACAATGGACATGCGAATACAACAGATTGACCAAAACAAAATATTTGTTGTCTTATCAGCCGCCGTGCCAGAACGACACATACTCTTTTATATATCCTTGGCGTTTTATAGCTTGTGCGCCAAAACGCAAGCAGGATGCACAATATGCTTACCACCCTGAACCTTATTTGCTGTGAATTATATATATGAAAATAAAGATACCACTTCTTCACACACACACACACACACACACACACACACACACACACACACATATATATATATATATATATATATATATATATATATATATTCATAATTGTAACATGAATATAATTAATATTAATTTAGAAGTGCATGTACATTTTTTGTTTCATTAAAACTAGCGTTACAATTCTGTACTGGATGCCCTCAACCAAATGATTGAAAATAACAAATACGGGCGTGTGATAGTCAATCTGGAAAACGCACAATTTGGTAGCAACATGAATATGTCCATCAACCACCTTAGTGAAGATCAGGGTATACAGTCTGTACGGAATCTTCTTGAAAAACTGACTGTGATGTTGGATGATCATATTGAAGAAAGGACTAGGTGCGAGGCTAAACTCAGAAAAACTGAGGTATTTTTTAGTTTTAACTTTCATATGAAAACCACTCATTTTAAGTCACATGAGAACAATGTGCTTAATATGAGATCACCGTGCATCCGTTTTGTGTCGTCAAAAATTTACTTTAAATGACATTACCTGTGTAACATATTGACAGAATTGCCAAAACTTGGCATGTTATTTTTTCAAAATTGCTAAAATAAGAATCGGACCATTCAGACCTATAGTATCATGGTGATAAACATGCTTTTATTTAGAAACTAAGAAAACTTAGAAATATTCTGTACATTAAGTGGTCAGAATTAAACTTCGTTTTACACAATTAACTTCGTGATCATTGACCAAAATGTCGAGGTTGGCTGAAAGGGGCGGACATTCCGGTTTCCATTGAAGCCTTAGAGTGCAGTGCCCGTTATCATATTCTATAGACTTTTTCTGACACTGTCGCAAATGTTCATCGTCTGATTTCTTCGGTTGATCTAGAATGCTTCTGGCACAATTAAGTTTCCAGAAGCGTTAAATTGACAGTTCAACTGGCGTTGGAAATGCCAACACGTTCATGATTTTTTGGCTCGAGCCTCTTACTGTCTCTGGTCCGAATAATAGAAACGTACCACAGTATAAAACTGGCTGTGCCACTTTCAAACCTAAATTGTATATTTCTCGCATGATACTGTTGCTGAGTTGTGTCAAAACGGAAGGAACCACAAGAATTTGCATTGGATATTGTTCTCCATGGTCCGTCACAAGTGAGTCCTCGGTGGTAGAGAGCGTCATTGTTTGTTGCTGTGGTTACCAAATGATGACAAATGTACCGTCTCACAGCCTGTAATTGATATCCATGCTGATCTGTCCCGATGAAATGCTTGCAACTGAAGTTTTGAGAAGCACGGCGGAATTATTTTGTCTTGAAGACGCATGCAGAACCTCCCGTACGATGACCTTGATTGTTGGTAGTATTTTGACCTCTCGACCTTTGATGTGGACCCAGCGTGAAACGCAACGGTAGATCTCGACTCTCTCTCTCTATATATATTTATATACATATGTTTATTACAGATAATGCTAAGCGAGATAAAGTGCGGTATGAAAGAGTGCCAAACGAAATTGGAGACCTCAGATGAGGACAATTCTAAGAAACTAACTGTTATTCGAGTAATGGTTAGTTCCCTTTGCTGTGATCGATCTGATGAGGCTGTGTTAAGTGACTGCGTCTCTGCATTGAAACGAAGGATGAATCGCGGCAATGAGACGTCTGACTTTGAAAGTCTCGAATACAGCATTCAGCAGGGAGTCTCCAGACTTGTGAACAAATACGGTAAAACCGCAATCTGATTTGATATGTTCTTCCCTGTTTGATAAACTATCATGTATTAAATGCAGTTGTTTCAAACCATGATAAAAATAACACCTAACGAGAGCAGCCAAATACTGACCTCCGCTATTTACGTTTTCTTATACATATGCATAATACGAATCTTATAATTATACGAGTATTCGTGCAAATATTGAATGTTATAAACTACTTACTATATCGAATATATTTTGTTTCATTAAAATCCACCCAATGAATTATCTAAGTACATGGTATACAACTTAGTCAAAAAAAATAAAATACAACAAAGACAATAATCTTATATGTCTAAACTATACCTGTAACAGCGTGATTGTTATTAATTTTATTAAATGACAAACATAACCAAACTGTACGTGCATCAGTGTATTCGACGGTTTATTACGGAAAGGAAAAAAGTGTTTATAACATTCAAATATATTCGCGTATACTGGTGAAACCCTCAAATATACTTCAGAAAATTCGATCACTTGGAAACAGTTTGCAGTAAAGTTGAGGGTTAAACCTGAACGCATTTCCACTGATTACGATTCGTCACGTGACAAGCTTAACACAGCCATATGCTTACAAATACTTGAACAATTTGTAAGAGGATCTCCTGGAAGTTCTGACGTACACCTTGCTGCCACACTTCTAGACATCATACATACAGTCGATGAAAGACACATTGCTGGTAATATTACTTTGATATTATACAGAGTATCTGAATACATAAGCAACAATAAAGGTGTCAAATTTATACATCATTTATCAGCAACTATTTGATCCTCACCACTGGCCTATTGTTTTTGCTACAATTCTCATTTAGTTGCAAATAATAAGAAAGAAAAGGTTACGCTTTATATGTATTTCGTGATATTCTTGCAAGATTGACAGTTTGTTATTATATTTTATCGGATGTCAAACAAAGGTATATATATTGTTTGTGTGTGTGGTTTCCAGAGCAGAAAGATAAGTACCGAACCCCCCAGTACATGGAAACTCAGACAAATGTTAAAAAAACAACAGAAACTGAATCTTCTGAGGAGCATTTAAAAACAATGGGTGAAGTTCAGGTTCGTATAGAAACTTTTTTTCTGCTAAATTTGCGTTAGAATCGATTAACAATTATTGATAGTAGTTAATCGTCAGTAACCATAATAAATCCCCCTTTTTTCTTCAAGGTGGGTACATATGTCTTATTTAACTTAACCCGGTATCTGGAAGTGAACATTCGCAAATACCATATGTCTTTATAAACAAGTTCTATGTCATTATTCCTATATCATTTGTTCAAATGTCCTTATTTCCTACAGGTAACTGCTTTATCCAAACATCTTAGTCCTATGTTCAAAATCCTGCATCAATTTTATTAGTTCTTTTTTTTTATTAAGTTCCAACTTCTAATTTTGTTTTTATACTGCAATGCACAACATTCTGAACTTAATAATGTGTCTATCGTAACAGTAAGTAGAAGTAAATGATAAAACTTAAAAATGCGACCTTTAAGTTGAGAGTTGCAACATAGTACATTTCAATTTAAGAATAAGAGTATTTCAATTTAAAAGAGAATTATCAAAATAATGTAAGTCGCCTTAATATACATTGTAATTTTTTTTGGTTAAAAGATATCGTTCGATCTTAAATGTAATGTTATTGTGCAAGCGCAAAACAGTTCAATTGAAATTGGTGGAGGTTAAAACGCTTGAGAGTAACGTTGTAAATATCCGATTCGCTCACAGATCTAAAAAAACAAAACAAACAAACAAACAAAAATAAGCATCCTGAAAGTATACTTTTGATGAAAGTCAAAACGACAATGAAATCGTCTCCAAATGACTGAAATAATGTCGGTGGGACGTTAACCCCAACAAACAAACAAACAAACAAAACAACAATTAATATCACCTCCTAATCTAGTGCATATTCTTCAAAAATCAGCTAACCAAAATGAAACCCGAACTTGATTTGTAACTCTTGGTGGTAGACTCACAAATATAAGATAAATATCTGCAAGTGTTCAGAAAAAAGTACGGAAAACATGAGTGTGATTGACGGACGGAGCGCAAACTAATAGTTTCCTTCGGCGTTGCAAGAAGGGGACTAAAAAAACAAAAGCAAACAACAACAACAAAAAAAAACACACAAAAAAAACCACACAAAATAACACAAAAAAAAAAACGTGATCCACAGGAAGCCTAAACTGGCCTGAGGATGGGGGATTAGTACATAACCAACACAATCCAAAGAGTCAAAGTCTTTGACAGTCGTGTGTGTTTAAATACTTATTTCAATAGAATGCAATTCATAATACACGGGTAAAGGTGTATGAACTTTATATTAGAAAATTTAGGCAATGAATGCATGTTTACATTACCCACTCATTGTTGGATCTAGCCGCAATACACTTTGGATCATTTAGGCAAACATTACTGCCATCTGAGACATCGCGTTTCAAAATTTCGCTACATATGACAACATTATTGCCCAAAACAGTTTTTAAGTGTCACACTTGACCCTTGAACAACAGACACAAGTCTTGTGCGTGACACACCGTCTCATCATGGTGACCATTTGTGCTTGTGCCAAGATATTTGGAGATTCATCACAAATTGACAGAGTATTGATACGGAGATGCCGTTTTACACATTTTTTTTTATCATTTTTTCCCTTAGTGTAACATTGACCTTTGTGCAACACACATGGCTCTTACGTGCAACAGACTGTCTCATCATGGTAAAGATTTGTACCGATTTTTTTTTTTGGAAATCACTCAATAAATGGTAGAGTAGTTATCCGACCAATTTTTTTATAGCATTTTTCCCTTAGCGTAACCTTGACCTTTGTGCAACACCCATGGCTCTTACGTGCAACCTACCGTCTCATCATGGTGAAGATTTGTACTGAACATTTTTGGAAATCACCAAATAAATGGTAGAGTAGTTGTCCGAAAATTTTTTATATGTGTGACCTTGACATTTGAATTAAACACACGGTTCTAGCGCGCGACTCATCATGGTAAAGATTTCTACCAAGTTATTTGGAAATCCACCCCCCCCCGCCCATAATGACAGCCTAATGGTCCATACAAGCTGTTTTTAGACTTACTTTTTACATTTTACCTTTAAGTGTGACATTTAAGTGTGACCTTGACCTTCGAACTAAACACACAATTTTGCGCGCAACACACCATCTTATCATGGTGAAGTTATTTTAAAATCTCATCAAATAATGACAGAGAAATAGTCTGGACAAGCATAATCGGACGGACGCATACACGCTCGGACGCAAGTACTTTATAGATATATCAACTAGGATATTTAAAGTAACTTTGATCATCCTTTTTTTTAGACTATTTTTTTACATTTGACTTCTGACCACCTTTGAGCTACACACATTGTTCTTGTGTGCGACACAGCGTCTCATCATGGTGAACATTTGTGCCAAGTTATTTTTAAATCCCCCCAATAACAGAGTAATGGTTTGGACAAGCATAATCCGGACGGACGCACACACGCTCGGACGCATGTATTTTATGGATATATCAACTAGAATATTTTAAAGTAACTTTGATCATCTTTATGTAGATTTGTTTAAGTGAAATATTAAATAACAATATTATTTGATAACATTAGGAGTCTACGTAGGATATTAAACTTGTTCACTGTACAAGTGAAGCCTGACGTCATCGTATAAATCTATTCCGACCCATTATAAATTTCGGCGGCATATCAAGGGAAATTTAGTGATTTTGTTATTTCCGTCCATCATGAATAAATCGTAAACTGTGTACCCGTTGTTACTGTTGAATTTTAATAAGCGCGCAGAAACACGTGAGCGAAAATGAGGTCCCATATGCAATTTGACTAATTGACGGCATTTTTGCACCTTTTTATTATCAAACTACAGTGTATATCAAAATATCAACAAACATTTGTATAGAAAAACTAGTGTTTAATTGTATGGACAGATACTGTTGAAAGAAACAAATAAAACTAATATGAACACTTGTGCTGATTTGAAAGCCATTGTTTTAAAACGAGTTTGTGACTAAATCGAAAACAAAATTACATTAGCAATGTCACCGAGATAGTAACTAGAATATAGACGCTCTATAGTAGCCAGAGAATAAATTTAAACGTAGCTGTTCAATTGGTCAAGGTCGATTCGGTGATTTTTCTTAGCTTACCAGAGCACAACGTGCTCAAGTTGAGCTATTAGGAACGCCCTGCGTTCGTCGTTATGCGTCTTGCTTCGTCAACAATCAGCTTTAAACAACATCTTCTCTGAAACCGTGGGACAGAATTCGATTAAACTTGGCAGGTATGATCCTTGGATAAACCTTTACAAATTTTGCTAAAATAAACTTGATCCATGTTGGATTCCGGCTGCCATAGCAACGGAGAGAAAAATTTAAAAATCATCTCCTCTGAAACCGATGGCCAGAATTTAATTTTCTTTGGCACGAATGGTCACCCCGTGAATATCTACCATAATTGCTAAAATTAAGTTGATCCCTTGAAAAATGAGGCCCCGAAGGGGTTGCCTGATTTCCTTATATACTGAATATAGACAATTTCAAAATTCTTCTATGAAGCTAATGGTCAGAATTAAATTTACACAATTGCTAAAATAAAATTGATGCCTTCAAAAATGAGGCTACCTAGGGGGATTCCTAATATCCTTATATACTCTTTATAGAAAATATCAAAATTCTTCTTCTATGAAGCCAATGCTCAGAATTTAATTTCCTTTGGCAATAATGGTCAGCTCATAAATGTCTACCATAATTGCTAGAATAAAGTTGATCCTTTAAAAATGAGGCCTATTAGTTTCCTTAAAGAAACGACTTGAATCATTTTAAATAAGATGAGTACTCTGGTGAACAATCTAGGGCCATATGGCCATCTTGTTTAAAAAAAAGCAGGAAAAAGACTGCATAAGATAAAGAATGAAATATCTAGTATTCATTTTAGGTTTATTTGTTTCTTTTATCAGTATCTGTACATACAATTCAACAATGATATAGTGGATTTAGTTCTTTAGTTTTTCTTTAGTTTTACACGGGATTGGCAAGATTCCGTCGGTCAGATCCCTTCCGACAAACGCGTTTTCAACTTCGTGAACTGTTGAAGCGCGATTCCTTTGGCAAGGCGGTGTTTTGTACCTGATTGTCTTTATCATCCCTTCCACACAAAATAAGACCAAATTTATGAAAATTAACCAATTCTCAAAGGAGTAACGGCAATTGGAACGACATGATTTACTTTTTCAATAAAAAAGCTACCTACCCTCTAATTATATATAAGGTCATTTATATTTTTAAATGTGCGGCAACGTACCGGGTACCTTTGCCTTTAATCATAACACAATGTGCCAGTGGAATTTTTTGTTGTCCTTGTTTTCGTGAGTGCATTGTCTTTGTTTCTGTGAACTTGGAAGCCACCATGACCGGTCTTAATAATTTCATCTTTTATATAAAAATGTTTACACTGATGATACATATTTTATTGTTGATAAATGTTTACTGATGACGCGATTTTGTAATACATCCTCTTTTTCTGTTAATTGACATAACGCGTCATTTCAGAACGTCATTATATTTTATGTCGAAACGTTAATTACATACCTTGAAAAAAATGTGCTGACGTTGGATTTTTTGTTACAAAAATCAACGATATTAAATTCATTCAATACAAGAACTATATAAATAATAATAAATGTAATAATAATAAGAATAACATGGCGGATGAATACAGTAATGCGGTCAGTCCCAATATACATATATATATCCAGTGATATTGAACAATGAATAAGGTTTGTTATTCAATATTGGGATAAATATGATATATTTTTAGATTATGCTGAACCAAATACAGACCTTAGATGTGGACAATTCTAAAAAACTATCTGTTCTTCGTGAGATGGTCAGTTCACTTTGCCGTGATCGATCTGATAAGGATGTGTTATGTGACTGCGTCTCTGAACTGAAGCGAATGGTGAATGACGGCAAAGATACGTCTGACTTTGAAAGTCTCGAATACAGCATTCAGCAGGGAGTCACCCGACTTGTGAACAAATACGGTAAAATAAGTTTTGATATTCATCATTCCTTCTTTGTTAAACATTTGTGTATTAAACTCGATTGTTATGTCCATTTATACAAGAAACCCCCAAAGAGAGTATACATATACATGTATAGGGAATATTATGTTGCAGTAGCTTTTCATGGCTTTGAATTTTGCAACAAGCAGCATGGGAAAAATGATATTTCGCGAGACCGAAGGTCGAGCGAAATGTCATTTTTTCCTACGCTGCAAGTAGCAAAATACAAAGCTACGCAATGCTACTGCACCTTGATTTTCCTTTAATTACATACCAATAAATTAACAAGACACAAAATGTCAGTTTATACAGGTTCTTATGAGTTTCGTATGTTTTTTTTTCAAGATCACAGGATGGTTTCGTTACTTAAAATAGAAACGGATTGGGTACTTCATAGCGCATATGCACTGCGATAACCATGTCGAAAGTAATCCGCATAGTCTGATGTCACACTATGTATTTGCCACTAACATAATACGGGATTTTAATCCGTAAAAGAACAATGAACTATTCATATTAATTTCAGGCATCATCAAAATCCACCGATTTATTACTAATGATTTTTTGGAAACACAAACAGTTCACTTTTGATCACTGTAAGGACAAATCCTACCAAACTACACATGCATGATCAGTTTATATATATATATATATATATATATATATATATATAGTATAGTCTTATTAAAAAGCATTCAATGGTTTCCTACTCCGAACATCAAAACTGTACCCCACGTCTTCGAGGAAATGTGGTTACTATAAACAATGTCTAATTCGCACAAGTAAAGATGTAGGCCTTATACTCTTATTTTTTACAGGAGAGTCATTCACTTCGAAACAGTTTGCAGAGGCACTGGATGTTAAACCTGAACAGTTGTCCACTGATAATGATTCGTTACTTGGCATGCTGAATATAGACATGTGTTTGCAAATAGTTGCGCAGTTTGTGAAAGATCGATCTCATTATTTTGATTCTTCTTACGATCTTGCATGCAAGCTTTTGAGTGTAAGAATCTACCAAGACATCGATGAAAGAAAATCGAAGGTAATATTAATTTGATATAATGCTTACCGAAAGTCATATTACTAAATGCATAAAAAACAATAATGGCGTCAAATTTATAAATCAACTGTCATCAGTTATTTGAGTCTTAGATAAAGGACTCTGTTTAGTAAATATCATCTTTTCATAATAGGAAGTCGAACAAGTTTTTTGGTTACATTCGCATTTAGTTGCAATTTATGAGAAAAGGAAGGGTTACAAATGACTAGGCCACAACACAGTAATTTGTGCTGAGAAAGTCATGACATGTTGTTACTACATTTATACCTATCAGCTGTTTGACGCTGGAGTTTATGGTTTAGAATTTGCAATTTACCTTAGAACCGGAGTTCGTAATTTCCCTTTCAAGTTTTTGCATTACAAATTCAAATATTTCTAGCACAAAGATTTGACTCACCTGAGCAAATAGTGTTTAGCTTTTAGGATCGATGGCTGTCCCTCGTCCATAATTGTTTCAAACATCTCTTCTAAAGTCACCGTGCCAAATTTGATGAAACTTGCCTGTAATGTTCCTTGGATGAAATTCTACCAATGTTGGCCAAATGGTTCTGGTCCATTGCATATATGGGTCACAGGAGCTAAATATATTTTTAAACTTTTTAAAGATATTCTACTCCGAATCCGCAAATCCTTATTATTATGTGTGTGTCATCATCTAGTTGTCGTCATGATCCCTGGGCCAAAATTGGCCTCGTCCCAGAGATCACTAGGTTTTATATTGACCTACATTGGAAAGACTTGAAACATCTTCTTGTCAGAAAACACACGACCTGGAGTTTTGCTTTGTAACGAGGCGTAGTGGACTTCTAGTGTCATGGCTCTAGTGTCAAGTTCTTACATTTAATACTTATCCCTCTCGACGGTTCCTGGGTTGAACCAGTACTTATTACCTGGAAAAGTGATGAAAAAATCCTTGCCCCCATCAGGGCTCGAACCCACAACCTTCGGATCAGCAGTTGAGTATGTTACCACTGGATCACATCGCCCTGGTTTCATATAGACTGATAAAGGGCTATGACTTTGGGTTGGAAACACAGGTACAGTTTTCGTGTGAATTTAAGATTAGCATGCTCTATTTCTGCATCGATTGTGTAATTAGTACGACTATGCTACAATAGGCAATTAAGGCAATGTTTCTTAGGTGAGCGACCGAAGGACCATCATTGCCCTCTTGTTTATATCGTTAGAACACAGAAGTGTTTCAAAAGGAAAGTTTTGCATAACGTTCCCATCATGAGTTCAGATTTGTTTAAAATACGTAGATATGGGTAAATTAAATATTCGGAAATAAAATGTTGAATAACATATGTTTTTTTCCGGGTAAACATGTACATCATTAAAGATCGAAACGGATCGATTCATTACGGTGGCTGTTTGTGCCATATCGTGTAGAGAGTTGACGGGAAAGGTTGAATGTCAAAGACGAAAAACCATAGCGGTCGTGGTTTGCGTCGTTTGTCGTGGCACAAAACGAAACGTCGAAACTTCAAGTTAACTATTCGAGGCGAAAAAAAAAACTGAACTTGGTGGCAAAAAGACGACAAAAGAACATTTTACTTGACGGGATTTATTATTATCTTTTCGCCCCGGTTTTTTTTTTCGCTTTGCGTCCTGTCAACTCACCGAGGTTGGCAGGGCGAAAAGTCGAAGCAATGTCCACATGTATCTGGGGCGCTGGCGAATAAACTATAAAATTTAGTTATCGTATTTGCGAATAGGCGGTTGGCGGGGTGCTAAACGAAAAGCCGAAATTTAAGACGGGAAAACGAAAACTCTAAAGCTGAATATTGTTTCTTTTTGCCAGGAAGTTTCGTCTTTTTGCCTAGAAGTTTTTCTCACTTGGTTCCGCTTCATTCCTCCACGCGAAACCATTTGTTTCTTTAAATTTCACCTTCGACATTTTAACCCGAAACCTTAATAAGACACGACAAAAATTATCTATGAAATAAATATACGTTTTAGGTACGCCTAGATTTTTGGGTAATTACTCTTTACAGAGTTAATATCTACCGACTTATTCGTATTTTCTTAGGTTCAAGAGGCGAACGAAGACGAGGTATACGATTCTGACGACAACTACCAGAACAATGTAAGTTAGAAATTTCAAGAGTACAACAGAAACATGTTTTAAAACCAAATGAAATACATGTTCGTAAAAAAACAACACATTTTTGTCGGCAATTAATTTTAGTAAATACGCCGTCGATCGATTTGTTCTGAATTTTATAGTATCTTATGTAGTTAAAATAGTTCTTTCAAAATAATTTACACGTACCATAGCGTGATAACATTTACCCTTTTCTTCAAAAAGAGTAAATTGTACAATCTCCTATTTTCGACAACCCAAAATATGTAGAGGAGTATCCACCTATACTCCGATACTCTATGTCCATATTTACTAGTTAAATGTACTAATTTCTATGTTTTATTGTATATATTCTATTTTCCATCTTATAACTGCTATTAACAAAACCCTTAGCCCTTTGATTCAAAATCGAACATCAATGTTATTTATTGAAACGAAGTATTACATTTTTATGCATAAACTTCTAGTTATTCAAGTCGATATTTTCAAACAAAATTTGAATAATAAATCCAACACCAATTATGTTCATAATGTTGCATGTTAGAAGGACATTGCGAGTAAGATCATAACAATTTAATAGAGTAACAGTTTATTATTCGGTTAAAAAGACTGAACCATATATAATCATTGCTATTTTTTCCTGTATAAGTAAAGGAAATTTCGCAAACACTAGGCAAGATAAGATCTAATCAAAATTCACGTCCTACCATGTTCATGAACTTTTTATATAAATAACTGATGTTCTTTTAACCAGTTGATAACTACCTATCACATAGGCCATAACTGATGTGCTTCTGACCAGTGCGTCCCGGGTTCGATTCCCGGTCACGCACAAGAGGAGGTTCGGGGTTGCACTTTTTCTCCAGGTACTCCGGTTTCCTCCCACAGAAATGACAACTCAAGCCAGCATTTAGATCAGCTCTGCGCTGTATTTAAGTTTCACAATAAAAAAATGAGTCAACAGTTGTTTTATGCCCCGTCTGTTTACCCTAGTCTTTATGTGGTTGGTTTGAGGTTGGTCAGTGGTTCAATTTAGGGCCATTTCATGCATCTATGGTCTTTCAACTAGCACGTAGGTGTCACTGTAATAAAGAGTATATATACTACAATAAATGTTAAATTATCGTTTCGAGCTAGTACTGTGAATCATATTCGATTAAAACCCTGGTAGCAACTAAATCTGTATTTTATCGAACATGGGTGAACATAGTGCTAGAATGGAACAAAAATTGGATTTAAGTTTAATTCTCCATTAACTATTGTATCATTTATTTGGCTTACGTGATGTTCTGAATAATGCTGAATGTGATTTTACATGTTTTTAAGCTGAAGAAATATTGGAAATCCTTTGTTTTATTCATAGTTTTATACATAACAATATCGTATGTCACAAAGATATAAAAGATCTAGTTATACGAGAATGCTTTACTAATGTAAAAAATATGACGTTATATTTCTATCATATTACATCATATTATTATATAATAGCATTTTACTTTGGGAAAAAAAACAACAAAAAAACGGACTGGGTGTGGGTTCTAAATACACATACACACACATAACTTAGATGGGGATTCGGGGGATTTCCAATGGCATACGTTTGAATATAGAACCACAATTTTGAGTTCTGAGATGTTCTTGAAGATCCAAATTTGATTTCTTTTTGCTAAGATCTTGCTAAGATTATTGTGCGCATAATATGCGAGAAAAAATCTTGATAAAAGCTATAAAAACCCATCTATATCAACCAATCTGCCGATCAGGACTCTCATGTCAGGGCGAAAAGTCGAAGAAATATTCACTTGTATCTTGAATGCTTGCGACAAGTAGAAATTTAGGGAAAAACGAAAGTAAAAGTTAAATATTGTTTTATCATTTTGCAACGAAGCTATAAAATAATTTTACGTTTTAGGTACGCCAAGACTGGCTTTTAGATAATTACTCTCTAGAAGGTTAATATTTTCCGACTTATTGTTTTAGGAAGATGCTTACGAAGACCTCCAGTTTAACAGTTCAGAAAAACAAAAGAAAACAAGTGAAGTTCGGGTTCGTAAGAACACATATTTCTGTTGAAAATTAACGTGACAATTATTAGTTCTTGATTAAATTTTCTACGTCGTCCGTCGATTTGTTTTAAGTTTTATATTTTATAATGCATTGTTCTTTTAAAACAATTAAAATGCATCGTAGGTAATTACTTTTACTTCTTTTCCAAATAAGAGTTTTTTTGTCCATTCACATGGACCTTTTCCTGGGATTAGTTCATTTTAATACCTTTTTTTGTTCTTCCTTATTGATTATACAAACCACAAACAAGTGGTCAGTAGTAGAATAAGCTTCGACAGCAAACACTGGTTAAAAGTTCTTTTGGCGCATGAATATGAAATATTTTACATGTAAATGTCTCTGTCTCTATGCTTCTTGCGTACATAACTATATGTCGTGTTATGGTGAAACGGTTTAGATACTTGACGTGGTAAGTAACGGCATGTATTTATACTTGTTGGCCCCCATGGATTCTTCACTGAAATCTTAAACGAACTTTAGTCTCATTAAAAATAATCGAGGTTCCTAGATTCTTGACTAGTTTCCTTATATCATCAGAAACTTAAAATAAATTTTTCTATACTGTTGATCATTATTTGATGTAATTTGTCTAAATAATCAAAGCAATTTCTGAAATAAGGATGCCATATATGGATGAGGCTTTCAACGAGCCTTATGTTACTATTTTTATGATCAATATCAGATGATCAATTTTTGAATTTGTTCGCGCTTGAATGTTACCAGATAAAGTCAAGTGACCCTAAATCATCTTAATTATTATAATACTGATGATACTCAAGTGAGCGTTCTAGAGTCACTTTAACCCTCTCGTTATTTTTAGCTGTGTAGATCTTTTTTTGCAGAGTAAAGAGGATAAAATATTAGAGGAATTGAGAAATTTCAGAGAAAAGCAGTTCAAATGGAACCAAGCAATTGCTGAAAAGCTGGATGGCACGACGAAGATGGTTATGTCCCCTAGATCGAGAGACTCGAGTCCGGAAATACAACCGCCGCGTTATTCATTCAAACCTTTTGGTACGACCGCTTTAAATTGGATACAAAAATGTCGGTAGTCATATTTAGTACAATAGAGTTTTACTGAGGATAATTATTCGGTTAAAATATTAAGTTTACAAGTGAGTGGAAATAAAAATATAGTTACTGTGGCCATCCGGATGGGAGGGGATGTGTTGGCTCCCGGAAGTTCCGAGTTGAACAAGCACCGTG
>JAIFHC010000080.1:0-50000 GCA_021229015.1 Solen grandis | reverse complement strand
TTCAATACTGATGACCCAAAGGGGCCCCAGATAACAAAATTCCCGTTCAGTGTCTGCTGTCTGCCAGGTTGATCAAATGCAGCAATATGTGGTTTTCTTTAAAAGGGGCGATATAAATAAAAAGGAAAACGGGCACACATCTTGAGTCGGGGGTTTTTAAAAAAATTTTTTTATACCCAGAAAACCACAAATAATTGAGTGTAAATCAATAAAGGGTTTGGAATGAACCCAATTTCCAAACAGAATCAAAAGCAAACCACTACTTTTACATTCCCAGGACCCTGTCGTTCGGGGACGGGCTTTTGTTTGCAATGCATAAAAATTTAGTCTATGAAAGGAAAAATGGAAAATTAAATTTTTTTTAAAAATTTTTGAATTCAGGCTTTAAACCCTTGATTGCTGTGCTGTTTTTTTTATAAATTTAAATGAGGATCGACAAATTCCGTCGGGTTTTCCAAAACGTAAGAATTTCCCTTCACCTCTATTGGCATTCAAACGAGCTCTACATCATGCCCGACCAAAAATATGGCTCCCTGGGTGAAGGGGGCTGAAATATCAAAACTCTTTGGTTTTAACCATACTTACAAAATGTTAAAAAACAATATGTTTTCCCTTTGGGAAACACATGCAACCTGCTGAAAGAAATGTTTTGGAAAAAAAACGGTTACAAAAAGTGTGAAAAGAAGAGGGCGACAGCAACTGAGAAGTGACCCCTTTTTACCTCTGCTGAAAGCAACGACCAAAATAATGGTTTAAAAAAATTCAAGATAGCGGGTTTAAAGGGCAGTCGGGTTATCAACAAAAATTTTTCTGAGTTTGAATCTTGTTTCCCATCTGCACCTTTTTAAATGTTTCATCACCTTTTTTACCTTTTTGGAAGTCGTGCCCTTTTTGAAAAACAAAAAGTTGTTTTGTTATTCATGTTTTTTTTTATTTTTATCCCTGTGATTTATTACAGTAAAATTTTGGAAGTCCCCAAGTGCAAAAAAATTTCCCCTGGGGTAAAACCCCAACCAACCTAATAAACCCAAAAAAACCCAATAAAAAACCCAAAAAACATACGATTTAAATTGCCCCTAAAATCCCCCAAAAGAGTGTCAGTTACTAAAGGGTCGCTATAAACCAAATTTTTATGTTCCGTTTACCTTCCATAATTGACAACCTGTGCACTATCTCAATGAATTTTTTTTTTAAAAAGCAATACACATGTAGTTCCCTTTAAAAACCAAACAATAAAAAAAACGATCACGTCTCCTTCATAGTGTGTAAATTTTAGAACCTCTTTTAAAATTTTTTTATATTCAATACATGAACTATTGCAATATTTTTAAAAACACCCTACAGAAAAAATTTTTTTGTAAAAAACCTTTGATATCTTCAGAGTATAATTTTTTCAAATGAAAAAGTTTGGCAGCTTTCGATAAAATAAGGGTTAGGGGCTTTAGGAAGTGACATCAAAGTGCTGTTTATTTAAAAAATTTTAATTTTTATTTTGATACTTTAGCTAGATTTAGATTAAAAAAAGCTAGGGACAGTTTAAAAAAACTGAAAAAAATTTATTTCAAAAAAGGGGGTTTTTTGGGAAATGTGTGTCCCCTTGCTAAAGTGTGATGGACGGGACAAAGGACAGACGGGAAAACGGAAAAGTGATCCCTATGTGTAAACCCTTCTTACGGGCAGGTGACACAAAAATAGATTTAAATCCAATATTTTGAGTGAAAATCCTGCATCTGGGTCCGGATTCCCTTAGGGAAACGCACTTCACTTTTCACAAAATGAAACCGGGTTTTTTTTTCCCCTGGTCACGTCATGAAAGGGTACAGGGGGTCACCTGTCCAGACAATTTGGGGTTCCCATTTCCCCTCCCAAAATTTAATGCCCAACAAAAAAACTGCCACCAGAGCATAAAAAGGTGATTAAACTTGTTTCGAAAATCATGTTTTGTTTTTTTTAAGGGGTTTAATCCCCCCAACGCCCGTTTTTAAACCATTTGGAGACAATGTTATTTAAAAGACAGTATAGTGCTCCCACACTCAGTATCACATAACGACATGGGGGCAGGGTACCACCCCCAGCCCACATTACCCCTGACTTTGGGGCCAATCAGCCCTGGAACACCCCTTATATCCCAAACGCCAAGCAAGGGGGGAAATACCAGTACCTTTTTTTATGATTTTTGTATTTTTGTAGCGGGGGATCGAACCCAAGCCTCCTGTTTCCAGGGTGGACCTCTAATCACTCGGTCCCCGGGGCTAGAAATTTGCACTAGAAATCAATTCAAGCTTTCTATATTAACCAGACCTTACCTTATAAATCCCATTTTTTCCATTTTTTGACAAAAAAACCCTCAAAGTTGAAATGGGGGACACTAAAGTTAAGAGATGATGAACATGACAAAAAAAACCCAAAAAAAAACGAATAAAGGAAAGCCCAGCCCTTCAAACAAGCACCAAAAAGTGAAGCTTTGGGTCATGTTGAAAGGGTTTAACCCTTTGTTATTTTATTGAAGGGTTCCCAAATTACTTTATTGAGGGTTTAAACCAAAATTTTTTTATTAAAAGGGTTTACCAATTATTCGTTAAAGGGGGTTACCAATTATTTTTTTAAAAGGGTTACCAATTATTTTTTTTGAAGGGTTACCAATTTCTTTTTTAAGGTTACCAATTATTTTATTGACAATTATTTTAAATTAAAGGGTTACCAATTATTTTATTGAAGTTTTTCCCAATTTTTGTTTTAAAAAAAAATTGCAAATAAAATTTTTAATGAGGTTTAAAATTAAAAAATTTAAAAAACAGTGACAGGTTTTTGCATGCCCCCCCCCCCCCCCCCCCCCCCCCCCCAAATAAAACCAAAAAAGGCTTTCATAGTATCAAAGAAAAGAGGATAAATGAATTTAGTTTGGGGATGAAAAAAAAGGCAGATGGTTGGACAAAGTCCCTGAAGGCCTGAAGTTGTGTGTGTTTAAAAGGGGAAAGGGGGGTTTTTGGTGGCTGCAGTATTTGGGGTTAACTAAGTTTTTAAAAATTTCCCAAAAACTTACTTTAAAATAAAGAAACGATTGTTCTTTAAATTTTTTTCCCTTTTGATTTAAAAATGCAAATCTAAATAAAAATATTAAAAAACTGTAGGCTATGGGGAAAATGGGGAGAATAACATGGAAAGTGCTAATTGTTAACACCCCATTGAAAAAAAACGGTGCGTTTGCCCTTTAAATTTTTTTTTTTAACTGATCTTGTTAAGGGAAAATTTTTAAAAGCGTTTTTTGTTGTTGTTTTTTTTGGGGTCAATTTTTTTAAAAATTTGCCCTTTGATTTTTTAAAAACTTACTTTGATGAAAAAAAGAAATGCAACAATACTTTTTCTCTCGCACAAACAGGGCTTTGATTTTTTTAACTCCTGTATTTTATTTAGCAACCCACGGCAAAGTCTCCCCTGAGGCTCCTACGAAAATTCGATTAGCAGATATCAGGTATCGGCCCTTCAATAGTGCAAAACCCAAAAAACCCCTGGAGGTTTTTTTAGGTCATTAGCTTATGTGATTATTAAAAAAGGTACACGATTTTTATCTGAATTTTAAACTTTTTATATGGTCATTGTAACACCCCCACATGGGGCCCAAAACCCGCACATCCCCAAACCCAAAAATTCCCCCTACGAGCCAAACCCTTTTCATCAAAAAAAAATTTTATTTCCCCCGCACGGGAAAAGACAGTTCCCAACATAAAAGAAAAATTTGTTCTTCTCGCTATGCAACATACAAATTTTTGTTCCCCTAAATATTTATTTTTTTTTCTCAAAATGAGTTTTCCCAAAACATTTGCTGATAAAAAATATTTTTTTTTTTCTCAAAAAAGGATTTCAACACTTAGGGTGAAACTCAGATACCCCGTGTTGTAGAATTTTTTTCTTTATCATAAAAAATTTAGAGGTTTTTCGGATTTTTAAAAGAAAAAAAATGGATTCTGAGAATGTAGGGACTTTTTGTTGTGAGGCTTTCTTGGTCATTGTAAAATTAGTTTAAAAGAAAAGAAAGGAGTTTTCGGAAAAGAGTTTTTTTAGGGTCTGTTTTTTTTTAAAAAATTGAATTTTTTCCTGCCGGGAAAGGGTTTTCCCCCAAAATTTTAAGGGCCTGCACCTTTATAAGGTAAACTGGGGAAAAAAATAGAACACTTAAAAAAAGGAAACACAAAGTTTTTGGAATTTATTGTTCGGAAACCCCGACATCCTATTCAACAACAAGGCTGTCAGAGGACAGTAAAGCTCGACTATTCAAAAAAAGCTTGTTTGGGAAATTTAATTGGGAAAACTATTTCAATTCTTGCCCTTCACATACCCTGTACATAATAAAGTCAAAAAAAGATATACCCATAGCTGATACCCCTTAATATTTTTATGATTCAAAAAACAAACCCAATTTTCCAAATTACTGGACATAAGCACAATAAAAACGTGCATGCAAAAATTTAACCCCAAAAAACCAAAATTTGAAATGGGCCATAATTTGTTAAAAAAAAATTCCTTAGTTTTCTGATAACCCCTGATGACCCCCCTTTTAAATTTTTTAGTCAATTTTCCCCAAGCAAAATTTTTGAGAAAATAAGCTGGAAAATTTGAATGCAAAAATTTAAAACCCAAAAATTTTAAGTTTTTAAAAGGGGGGCATAATTTTTAATATAATTCCCTCAAGTGTTAATTCCTTTAAAATTGATACCCCTAAACATATTAAAGAAGTTTTAAATCAAACCTATTTCCTGGATACTGAGAAATTTTGCATGAAAGTAACTTACAAAGCAAAACTTTAACCAAAATTTTTAAGTTTTAAAAAAAGGGGCCCTAAATTTTTTAACATAACCCACCAAAAGTTATCTACCATGAAAGTTTGAAAAAGTTAAAAATACTAAAGATGTTTTTAAAATCAATCCCATGCCTGGATACTGAGATATTAAAATGAAATACCCCTTTCAGCAAAACTTGAACCAAAATTTCTAAGTTAAAAAGGGGGAGTAATTTGTAACAAATTCCATCAAGAGTTAAAAAACCCTTAAAGTCTGATACCCCCCAAACATATTAAAAAATGTTTAAAAAAATCACATGCCTGGATATGAGATATAAAACTGAGAGTACTTGGGACGCAAAACTTTTAAACCAAAAATTTTTAATTAAAAAAGGGGGGGCCCTAATTTTTTTAATATATTCCATCAAGAGTTATCTACCTTGGTTTCTGAGGCCCCCAAACATTTTCATAAACTTTCCCAAATTTTAAAAACATGAATGGGTTTTTGAGATACAAACTAGATAGTAGCTTGGCCCTGCAAAACTTTAAAAACCCAAATTTTTATTTCATGCAAAACTTTAACCCAAAAATTTTTTAAAATTTTTAAAAGGGGCCCTAATTAGGAAATTTCTGCCTAAACAGAAAATCCATTTTTGGGGTTTTTTTCGTTTTTTTAGGGCTTTCTGCTTTCCGCAGAAAGACCTTTTTGGGGTTTTTTTTGTTTTTATTATTTTTTTATTCTTTTTTTTCCAACCCTTTTCCTTTTTGTTTTTTTCATTAAGTTCTGAAGGTCTGGGCAAAAAAAAATTTTAAACTCAGACACCCGAAGCAATGGCAAAATTTTTTAATAGGGTTTTTTTTATCTTCAACCCGACGGGGACATTTACGTCCCGAACTAAAAATAGTAACCCAAAATTTGTACGCGCTGTTTCAGCCGTCTTTTTTGGACGGTTTTTCATGGGAAATTTTTAAAGAAGTTATATATTAAAGACCTCATTGTGCAGGTTTTTTTGGGTTTTCCAAGATTCGAAAGAACAAAAATTCTATGGCGAATCCAAGATTCGAACCAAGGACGTAAATTTCAAAAACCATATAAAAACGTTTAAATGGGGGTAGAAAGTTGATATTCGCGAGATTATTCCTCTCGTGTTCCTTTTATTGGTAAAGATAAATTCAAATGACGTCATAAGACGGCATCCAAATTTTATAGGGAAAAACCCATTTCTTGATGTCAAATTTTCTCATGTTGCAAAGGTTCCCTAGACAATGAAAATTTAATTTTCCATGTAGGAAAACATGAAAAATTTAGATTTAATTTTTTAAAAAATTTTCCCAAAAGACTTTACATGACTCAGAAAATTTAAAAAAAGTACCCCCAAGTTTGTACGGGCGTTACGTCCTCAAAATTTTGAACGGTTGGCAAAGGAATTTTAAAAGAAGTTAAATTACACCTCATTGTGCAGGATTATATAGGTTTGTCAAGATTCCCAAAAAACTAAGGTTCTAGGGGAATCGAAGATTGAAACCCAAAGGCGTCGAATTTCAAATCCATATAAAAGTTTTAGATGAAAATAGAAAGTTTGATATTTTGGGGGAATTTTACGTCTCTGGGTTTCCCCTTTTCATTTTGTAAAAAGAAGAACGTCATATGGGCCCTCATATGACCCTCTCAAGTTGTATAGAATTTCCGATTATTGATGTCAAATTTTTTCATGTTGGGAAGAGTTTTATAAAAAATGGAATTTTAAAGCCTTTGTAGGTATAAAAACATTTTGATCCATGTTTTTAAAAATTTTTATATGACGCCACAAAGACGTCAAGGGAAATAAAAATAGTACCAAAAATTTGTTCGCCCCTGTTCACCGTCAAATTTTGGACGGATTTGCAGGAATTTTTTACAGAATTATATTTTTACTTTTCATTTTGCACGATTTTTTATAGGTTTGCCAAGATTCGAAAAAACAAAGGTTCTATGGTGAATCCAAGATTCGAAACCCAAAGGGCTTCCCAAAATTTTAAATACGGGTTAAAAAACGTTTTAGATGAGTTGAAAGTTGATAATTTTGGGGAGATTATATGGGCCCTTTTTATTTCCTTTTTTTATTTTTTAAAGTGAACGTCATAAAGACGTCATATGACGTCATCAAGTTGTAAAAAAATTTCTGATTCTTTGATTTCAAATTTTTTCATGTTGCAAAGCTTCATAGACAATGAAAATTAAAAAATCCTTTGTAGGTAACCCGGAACATTTACATTCAATGTTTAAACTTTTTAAAATGACGTCACTTTAGCAGAACAAAAAATAATACCCAAAGGGTTTTTCCCTCTGTACAGCCGTCATTTATTGATAGATTGGAAAGAAATCTTTACAGAAGTTATATATTTTCGCCTCTTGTGGGAGGTTTTTTTTTAGGTTTTCCAAAATTTGAAGAACTAAGGTTTTTTGCGAATGAAGGGTTCGAACCAAGGGGCGTCAAACTTTTTAAAAAGTATAAAATTTGTTTCTAGAAAAGATAGATATTTATATTTGGCGACTTATTACTCCTGTGTTTCCTTTTCATTTTTTTAAAGAGAATTTTATTTTGGGCGTCAAATGAAGTCATCAAAATTTTAGAGAATTTTCCCCATTCCTGAATGTCAATTTTTCAGTTTCAAAAATTCATAGACAAGAAAATTTAAATTCCTTGTAGGTAAACCTCAACATTAACATTTAATGATTTAAAAAAATTTATTTTTGACGTACATGACATCAAACTTAAAAAAAACTACCAAAGTTCATCCGCGCTGTACAGGCGGTTTATTTAAAGGGCGGATTGGCATGGAATTTTTTACAGGGAAATTATACAACGAACTTTTTGGGAGAATTAAAAAGGGTTTTCCAAAAATTTGAAAAACACCAGGTTTGTAGGGGTTTTCAGTGCTGAAAGGGTATCTTTTGTTCAAAACAAAAGAAAATCTAGTTCTTTTTTCTTTTTTTTTATTATTATTCTTTTTTTCTTCCTAACTTAAACCTTATTTTTTTTATGTTGCAATAAATCCCAGGGCGATGAAATTTTTTTGATTATTAGCCAGTCAGGAAAATTTTTATTTCTATGATTTTCAATTTTGCCTAAGACGTAAAATTTAGTCACATTTGAAATATTTTACAAAAGTTTTACGCGTCTACAGCCATTGTTTGTGAACCCCTTTTCATAAATTTTCACAGTTTTTGTATTTTAAGAAATTGTTGTGCATCCCGGTGGGCCGTTTTTCCCAAAATTTGAAAAGTCCATGGGGTTTTAATAGCGAATCCCAAGATTTGAACCCCGGTCGTAAATTTTTTAAATGCTTATAAAATCTTTCCTATTTAAAAAAGAAAGTTTTTTTTTTAGTCAGTTTTATAGGTTTTCTAGAAGTTTTTTTAAAAAAAAATTTTGAAAAAATTTTTCAAAATGACGCCCCCGTGACGTTCATTAATTATAATTTTATTTCTAAAATTAACAAGAAAATTTTATATTGAAAATTTTTCGAAAGGAATGAAAAAATTTTAAAAACACATGGGTTCAAAAAGCTGAAATTTTGATTTCTATGATTTTCATTTTGGGCCCTTTTTCCTATGGGCGTCACAAAATGGAAATATGCAACAAAAATTTGTACGCGGTCTCCAGCCCTTGTTTATGAACCGATTTTTTATCAAATTTTTACGAATTTTGTATTTAAGTTTAGTTGTTTCATCCCGGTGTCCGTTTTTCAAATTTGAAAAGTCCAAGGTTCTATAGCGTTTTCCCAAGGGTTCGAACCAAGGCGTAAAAATTTTTAATTCTTATAAAATCGGTTTCCCTTTTAGATAAAAGATTATAATTTGGGGCGTATATTGGTCTCTGGGAGTCTTAAAATTTTTGGGGAAAATAAATGTCATTTGACGTTTACTGACGTCATTATTTGATAAAGAATTTTCCCAATTCTAACAAGAAATTTTTTCAAAATCTTGGGAAAAATTTTGAAGGGGGAATGAAAAAAATTTAAACCGCATGCTTCAGATGCTGTTTTAATTTTTGAAATTTCCAAAAAATTTTCAGAAGCCAATTTGTTTATATGAAAGTTTACCTTTGAAATTGACAAAGAAAGTTTGTACACGGTCCGAACCATTTTAATGGGCCGATTTTTTTAACAAATTTTTCACAGAATGTTATATTAATTTCTGGGTTTGCATCCCCGTTGTCCGTTTTTCAAAATGCGAAAAGTCCATGGTTCTTTTTAGCGATTTTCCCAAGGGTTCCCAACCCAAAGGGCGTAAAAATTTTTAAATGCTTAAAAAATTTGGTCCTTTTTTAGATAAAAAGTGATATTTGGTTTTGTATATTTGGTCCCCAAGAGTCTTTAAAAATTTTTGGGAAAAAAAAAGTTTTATATGAGTCACGTGACTCCTTATATGATAATGTTTTCATTTTTAACAAGAGATTTCTATTTATTGGGAAATTTTCGAAGGGGGAAAGAAAATTTAATTTACAAATGATTCAGACACTGAAAATTTCGATTTCAATAATTTTTTCCGAAACCTATTTACGTCCCTTGGGGGGTCACATTTGAAATTTAATACGAAAGTTTTTACACGGGCCCGAGCCCTTATTAATGGGGCCCCATTTTCCCTCAAATTTTTTACAGAATTTTGGGATATTCCCTTTTTTATTTTGTGTATTAAAAAGGTGTTTCCGGTTTTTTTAAAATTCGAAAAGTCCCAAACATCTAGGCGGATCCCAAAATTCGAACCAAAGCCCCAATTTTTAAATGCTTATAAAAAAATGTCCTATTTGAGATAGAAAGTTGAAAATTTTTTGTCAGTTGGGTTGGTCTCTGGGAGTCTTAAAAATTTTGTGAAATAAACCATATGGGCGTACGTGACGTCATTTTTTATTATTATTATCTTTTCTTCTTCCTAACAAAACGCTTATTTTAAAAATGTTTTCAAAGTCCCCAGGACAAGGAAATTTTTTTTGGGTTATTAGGGACGTGGGAAATTTTGAAATTTTTTTAAAGATTGCAGCACGCTATGCGTCCAAAATAACGTCACAGCTAAAAATAGTGAAAAAAAGGTGTTCGCGGGTCTACAGCCGGGCATTTAAGGTCGGATTTTCTTAAAAAATTTTTACAAATGGTTCATCTTGAAAAATAAGGTGTAACTTTTCCCGTACTAAAAACCCAAATTCCGAAAGACCCCAAGTTCTGTGGCCAAAATTAAAAATTGAACTAGGGGCCCCAAAATTTCATTTTAGCATTAAATGTTCAGGATGAAATAGGGGAAATTGAAATTACACAGTTTTTCATTTTCAAATTTTTTAATATATTTTTGGTGTGACGTCATATGACGTATGTTTACGTCATAAAGATACATCTGAATTTTCTTTAAAAAACAATGTTCGACTGATGCCAGTTGTTAGAAAAATGAAAAAATTTTAGAGTTTGAAAAGAAATGGATGCGCTTTTTAAAAAAAGGGATTTCACACCCTATGACGTAAAGTGCCCTCAGAGCTTTTAAAAAATTGGGAAAAAAGGTTTCACGCTCCACAGCCGCCCTTTAGGTCCCAAGTTTTTTCAAAATTTTTACAGATGGTTATCTGAAACTAAAATTTTTATATCCTTTCAGAAAACCGAATTCCCAAAAGACGAAGTTCTGTGGCTTTAAATTTAAAATTCGAAAATAGGGGCCGAAAATTTCATTTTAGGGGTTAAAGAGTTTTAGGATGAAATAGAAAGTTGAAACTTACACAGCTTGTAGTTCTGCAAAATTTTTTAATTTTATTTTGGGGTCGTGACTCATATGACGTCATGTTTACGTCTTAAACATACATCTTAAATTTTAATTTGGGGCCCAAAGATTTTTGGGCATGATGCCAGTTGTTCAAAAAATTAAAAAATTTCCCGGTTAAAGGGCAAAAATAGATGGGGCTTTTTTAAAAAAAGCATCACCACCCTATGCGTCCGGGGACGTCAGAGCTAAAAAAAAGTAAAAAATGGGTGTTCACGCAACAAAACCCGCCATTTTTTGGTCAATTTTCTTCAAATTTTCACAATGGATAAACTTGAAACTAAGATATGTATATCCTTTTAAGCTTTAACCCCCCAAATTTTCCCAAAGACCCAAGTTTTTGTGGCTGAAATAAGATTCAACATAGGACCGAAAATTTTTATTTTAGGATTAAAGAGCTTCAGAATGGAAAAGAAAGTTGAAACTTAAAACAGTTTGCAGTTCTGCAGAATTTCTAAAATATTTTGGGGTCGGACGTCATAAAAAATTAAATTCTTTTTTTTTTTTTAGGACAATGATTTCGACATGAAAGCCCTTGTTTAGAATAAGGAAAATTTTAGGGTTATAACGTTTAAAAAATTCATTTTTGAGCAAAAACATTTTCAGCACCATATGAAAGTTATGTGCGTTAGAGTAAAAAATTTAAAAATGGGGTTCCGCTCTAACCCGCCGCCATTTTTTGGGCGGATTTTCTTAAAAAATTTTACGATTTTACATCTTGAAACTAAGGTTGATATCCTGTCAACTAACCGAAATTCCCAAAGGAACCCAAGTTCGGGGGTGAAATAAGGGTTTTGAACATGGGCCCCCCTTTTTATTTTTAGGAAAAAAGAGCTTTAGGATGGATAGAAAGTTGGGAAAATTTTCACAGTTTTTTTCAGTTTGGGATAATTTTTTTTAAAAATTTTGAGTTTGAAAGTCAAATGGCGGCATTTGACGTCATAAGCATACTTCTTAAGTTTCATATTAGGGCAATGATTTCGACTGTTGGGCCCTTGTTCAGAATAAAAAAAAAATTTTAGTGTTATGACAGTAAAGAAAACTTTTGAACAAAAACCTCTTTTAGCCCCCCTATGCGTCCTGTGATCAGAGCAAAAAAAATTGAAACTTTGGGGTTCGCGCTCTAAAAGGGGCCCCCCGTTTATGGTCGGGGTTTTCTTCAAAAATTTTTTACAGAGGGGAAAACCCTTGGGAAAATCGGGTTTTCATATCCTGCCAGCAACCGAAATTCCCAAAAAACCCAAGTTCTGTGGGTGAAATTTAAAATTCGAACATAGGACCCCAAAAAATTTTATTTTTTGGATTGAAGAGCTTCAGGGTGAGATAGAAAGTTGAAAAATTACCAGTTTGCAGTTCTGCAGATTTCTACAAAAATTTTGAAACGTGGGCGTAAATTTGGGCGTCAAAAAGCCCTACCACTTAATTTTTAATTTTTGGGGAATTTTTTGAATTTAGCCAGGGTTTCAGAATAAGAAAATTTTTAGATTATTGCAGTAAAAGTGGCGCTTTTGAGCAAAAAGGGATTTTCCCGCACCCCATGACGTCACGTGGTCCAAAACTAAAAATAGTGAAAAAAAAGGGGATTCGCGCTCTACAGGGCCCCCATTTTTTGATCAGATTTTCTTCAAATTTTTACAGACGGTACATCTTGAAACTAAGGTGTGAATTTTTGTCAGCTAACCTTTTAAATTCCCAAAAAAGGAAAATATTGTGGCTGAAGCAAGTTCAACATAGGCCCCTTTTAAAATAAAAAATCAAATTTGCAGTCATGTCCTGCGGCATATAACATCATGTTACTCACAGACTAAAACTAAGTTCTTAAACATTTGCACTAAATTTTGGAAAATAATGTAATTGGTTTTCATGAAAAATGAAAAAACCGAGGTAATCATTACATGAAAATTCTATTTCCCTGCTTTTTGCATTAAAAACAGTTGGGAGAAAATTTCCCATCATTCGTTTTAAAGAATGAATCTGTTTATATTAAATTTTGTCAAGGGTTATCTACCTTTGGGTTTTCTTTATGCCCCTGAACATATTTATAAACTTTCAAGTCAATACCATAAAAAAAGTTATTGAGATATAAGGTTGATAGTAACTTGCAAGCAAAACTTTAACCAAAAGGGTGGGAACGCCAACGCCGGCCCCGACGCCCGGGGACAAAAAAGGGGTCTCTTTTCTTCGAATATCGAGCTAAAAAATTTGGGAAAATGTGTGGTATAGCTTGGAATTTTGCATGTAATTTATAGTTTTAGGACTGGCTGGCTCACATTTAAAACAGCCCATATCCCCTTTTCTTGTTGGGCAAAACCCTAAAAAGTCAAGTGGTTCAGAAAAGGTGGGTTTTAAGGATATGACAATAAAAAACAATGTTAAAAAATTTATCAAAAACAAGGCTGAATTTTTTTGGGGGTTTCTTTAATTTTTTTCCCTAAAATTTAAAAAAAGTTTAATGGTTTTTTTTCATATACTCACCCAAAAAAGGGAAAAAAAGGGATAGGGTTTAGATAAAACCTTTTTAAGAAAAACAATAATTTCCACATATAAATTAGGTGTTACAAATTAAAGATTTAAAAATTTTGAGTTTACATGAGTGGGGAAATGAATGATACTGGGCAAAAAATTTTGGGGGCAGCTGGTTTCAAAATTTTACAATAACTTTCTTTTTTGAAATGATCAGTAGACTAATGTTTAATTTTTTGAAAATTTTTCAGATTAAAGGGGATAAAATGACCAAAAGCTGACCCCCCCAGAATTTTATAAGGGTCTTTTACCCTTTTTTAAAAACAGGTATTTTGTTAATTTATGGGGATATAGGTTGAATTAAAACCCTTTTTTCTGGTGACCTTTAAACTTTTTCCAGATGTTTTAAGGTCTTAAAACTAGGCTAAGCTTGGTTATTTTTAAAAAAAATAAAAGCAATATCTTAGGATAATTTTGTTTTCAATTTTTAAAATTTTTCCCTTTGATAATTTTTATTTTTTCCTAACAAAAAAAAAGATGAGTGACCTTTTAGTGCCCCTCATCTCTTTCTAAACCCTTTAAAAGGGAAAGATCTTTTTGACTTTGCATAGAACCAGATCCCGCCTGCAAAAAAAACTGACCAGTTGAACAGGTTTTTTATTGTTTGTTGTTCTCAGGGACCTTAAAAAAAAGGGGGGGGTAGCATTTGAAAAACCCCTCAGCAGCAACACCTGCCCGGGGTCACAGGAAAGTTGCTGCCGGGGAGGTGTTGCTGAACAGAGGTTTGACTGCTGTCAAGGGAAAAAAAAATTTAAAGGGGGGGGGGGGGGGTAATTACTGTTTCCACCCAAGGGGGTTTGCCCCTTGCTTAGAAAGGAACCCCTTTTTGGAGGGTTTTAAAAAGTAAACTGCTTTTCAAAATGAACCCGGTTAAACTTTGGCCATCACCGGCAATTAAGACTTTAACTGGGGTTTAAACCCGGGGTTTAAACACAGTCCCTTTTTAATGGGAAAACAAAGTAACTGAATGTCGAAGCCCCTAAATTTTTTTCTCATCCTAGATATCAATAAAACAAATATCCTAACCAAATTTATGAAGATTGGCTAAAACTGTGGCCTCCTATAGTGTTCACATGTTTTTCTAATATTTGACGACTGTGACCTATTTTGCCCCCATGGTACCCATTTTTCAACACATCCCAATATCATAAAGACAAACATCCTGACACATCTAATGAAGATTTGGCAAAAACAGTGCCTCTAGATGTTCACAAGGTTTTTCTTAAGATTTTGACCTGGTGGACCTAGTTTGACCCACTACCCATTTTCGACCTCATCCAAGATATCAAGTAAACAAATATCCGGACCAAATTTATGAAAGATTGGGCTAATACTGTGGCCTCTAAAGTGTTCACAATGTTTTTCAAATATGGACCTGGTGACCTAGTTTTTGACTCCCATGTGACCCATTTTCAAACTCATCAAAGATATCCTAAATACTAATACATCTGACGAAATCTAATGATGATTGGGCAAAAACAGGTGGCCTCTAATGTTAACAAGGTTATTCTAAGATTTGACCTGGTGACACCTCGTTTTGACCCCACCTGACCCAATTTCGAACTCAATTAAGATATAATGCAGAAACCATCCTAACCAAATCTTATGCAATGGGACTAAAATTGTGGCCTTAAAGTTTTCACAAGTTTTTCCCTAATATTTTACCGGGACCTAGATTTTGAACTCACAATGACCCAATTTCGAACTCATCTTAATATTATAAAGACAAACATCATGATCAAAGTTTCATGAATATTGGCCCAAAACTGTGCCACCCCCCCCCCCCCTCTAGAGTGTTCACAAGGTTTTTCTAAGATTTGACCTGGTGACCTATTTTTGAACCCACATCACCCAATTTCGAACTTATTCAAATATCATAAAGACAAACATCATGACCAAGTTTTCAATGAAGATTGGCCAAACTGTGGCTCTAGAGTGTTTCACATAGGCAATTGTTGACAACGGACGACAACAACGGACGACACACGACAGACAAAAAGTGTTCACAAAAAGCTATACCCTGAGCACCAAGTGCCCAGGTGAGCTAAATTTAGAAAACAGCGTTAAGATGCTGGATTACTGAGTTCTCCATATTGTAGAAATTTGTCGTATGGTGTACAAGCAACACCTCTTCTGAAATACTGTATTCTATACAAACAGAAATTCCCTGAATTGTGTTTATGAAAAACAGAGCTTTACTGTGCAATGTGTTCCTACACTTGCCAAGTTTTATTATGTCAGGAAACAATGACTCACAAATATAGCAAGGGAGAATAGATTTTTTTTTTAATTTCTCTGATCAAATGTGAACTAGTTGCTTTAAACTGTCACAACTGCTATGGTGACTTCGCTAGTGTAGTGGTAATGCACCTCCCTTCTCATCCAATGCGTACCGGGTTCGATTCCTGTAACATTACAAGAGAGGCACATGGTTGCGAAGAGACATGGCAGGTTTCTCCAAGATCTCCACTATAATGACCACATACCTGCCAGCTTAGGCCATCAAGAGTGATCATGGACAATTTGTTTGTGGCCTAAGGTAAAAATAATAAAGTTCTTTTTACACACAGTTTCCATGAAATGAGTCAACATCAATTTTCATCAGACCAGAATGACATTCCACTTCATTTTTTCAAGTTCTAGATAACATTCATTGTTTTGACACTCACGTTACATTAATTAAATCAGACCGATATGAGATTCTTAAAAACACTATAATTTAAATAGAATGTATTAAAAAAACCATTATATTTGTATTCTTGTTTAAAAAAAAAAAAAATTTCATCGTCCACGTGACATGTCAACAAGTTACCTATCAAAACGGACCCAAGGTTGAAACGGTGCCAATTGGGTCAAAACGGACCCATAAAAAAACAAACGGACTCATTCAATTCAAAAGGTCAAAACGGTGCCAATTATGTCAAAAGGTTGCCCACTTTGGTTAAAACAATTCAGTATTTTTATAAGCAAAAACACATACAATGTATTAATGCCATACAAGCTCGCAATACATAGTGGCAATCATGGCATTATCATACTTACATAGCAACCATAGAAAGAACAATTTACATTTAAATTGGAACATATCACATGATCTAATAATACCAAAACCTTAATCCTAGTGGACCAATTGTATTTTTTTTGCTGATTTTTCTTTACAATTTGAAAGTATAACAAACTAGCTAATTTTTCATTGATATAGTAAATGTGGTAAAATCTGATTGTTAATTAATCCCTATAAAATGGACAAACTTAACAAAAGATTCTCATTTTCAATAAGTGTTTTATTTAACGAAAAGGACAAATTCTTTTTTCCCCACCCCCCCCTCTCTTGTAATATTCGTATTATTGCCCTTCTTCTATAGCTAAGCATGAAAGAAACTCTTATTCAGTTAATGCTATCATAGTAGAATGATTATCAATTTGCATTAAATAAGGCTCATAGTTCAAAACATTTTTATATAATTTTAACTATCATCCAATTTGCTAATAGAGTACGTCCCCAAACAGAATAGTTCCATCTCAGAACATACTTGTAATAATATACGAATAACAAATTTTTTCAGCTGTCCATTTAGACTATTTAAGTCATTGAATATAAATAAAAAACATAGGTCATCAATAAGAGTTTTAATAGCTTTAGTCCATTTTAAGACAAAATTTCTATTCTCATCAGTTAAAGAACCTAATTTTAATAGCAATAGATTAAGGTGTCTGTGACAGTTTAAGTAAATATTTATAATTCTAATATTCCTTAAACAGTCACGGGAAATCTAACCAGATTCAACATACACAGTAGCATTAGCAGTTTGTTGTCTCACAGATAATAAATTTTTCATAAATTTCAAATGTGTTTGCTTGATATAAGGTGCTTAATAATGAAATCCCCAATTCTGAATCAAAACATAAAATAGAGGCTACATTCCATCAAACAATTTTTATTTTTTTCATTACCGGTCAGAAAATATATTTAAAACAGCGAATATACGAAATACAAAACACTTAAGAGCAAGTTCTGATAACCGTTTTTTGTATTTGTAAAAAACAACACCTGACGATAATGTTACACCTAATATGTAAATTGAATAACACAATTAAGTCTACAATGTTCATAAAATATATCAAGCTAAACCACAGTTGAATCAAAATAACATGAATGTCCCCAAAGCTTTACTTTCAGTAATCAGATATTTGTTAATGAGATGCTGTAAACCTTTGCCGATTTTTGAAAATACAATGCCATATTCTACAAACTAGAGCTATCTCTAAAGGGAAATACCCCCACACATCTGCCTTTGTTTACATTAAAACAGTGCCCACTATAGGAGGTCCAAGTCCAATTTTCAATTGACATAATTACACAAAACTATTTCACAATAATAATCTTTTATACCAAATCAAATTGTTTGCTTAAATAATGAAGCCCAAATCATACCAAATCTTGCAACATTGAATAAACAAAAAAAGAAGTGGTGTCACCAAAAAGGCTTGTTTCCTAATGAAAGGCTAGTGAAAACTTCCATAAAATAGACTGATAGTATAATTAAAGCTAACAAGAAAACTGATATGTGGAAGAATAAGCCAAAAATGCATTCATCCATCCAGTAGTTTATTGCGAAATAGCAATGGATAAAAAAACCTACAGAAAATCAGCAAGGGCCCATACTCAAAAGAAAATCAGTCAACGGTAACCACTCATAAATGCACATCATTTGCTGACATTGAATCTTAATTCCTATGACCGATTTTTCAAAATCATCCAGTAGTTTATATTGAGAAATAGCTGGACAAAGAAAAACTCCAGAAAATCACAAGGGCCATAACTCAACATAAAATCAGTCGACCGTAACCATTTCATGAATATGCACAGCTGTGCTTGATATTGAAGCTTCCTATGAAGTTTGATGAAATCCATCCGTATTATTGAGAAATAGCATGAAAAAGAAAACTCCAGAAAATCACAAAGGGAAGGGCCATATCTCAAAAGAAAATCAGTCAACCATAACAATTTCATAATATGCACATCTGTCTTGATACTCAAGCCTTTCCTAGATACGTTTGTTTGAAACACCATTAGTTAATGAGAATAGCGTGGGGGGTGTGGGGGTGGGACAAAAAAACTCCAGAAAATCCACAAATGGCCAGAACTCAAAAGAAATCCATCAAGCCATAACAATTTCACAATATGTACATCTATCTCACCAGTTAAGCTTCTATGAAGTTTGATTGAAATCCCATCCATTAGTATTGATAAATAGCGTGGACAAAAAAACTGCAGACGGACCTGACCTCCTATATACCCCCCCAAAACTAACGTTTGCGGGGGGTATAATAATTTAATAGCATATAATAAACCTGTAAAACATTTAACGTATCATAGCAACTATACAGCGATCATCTGCAAATCGTGATGTAAATATATCTCAAAACCATCAATAGTTTACTGAATCATACAAAGAGTTTATTTGGTGGCCAATTCAAATTAAAAAAATATATGTTCATGAGTTATTAAATCTATAAATATTATTAAATATAAGAATTCCTTAATTATAAATAACTTATTCATGAAGCTATTTCGTTCCGAGTGGACAGTTCAGCACTCACATCACATTTGATTGATCACACTAAAATAACAATGCAGTCCAAAGACAGCTATATCCCCCGCCGCTGGCCAAATAATAGAATTGGTTTGTCAAAGATTATGTTCACCTTAACCTGGCATGGTTTTTGTAGCAGACATGAAGATCAGTTTAAAGACAATTTAACTTTCCGTAGTATGTATGAATCTCAGAAATCGAGTCACATATCTTAAAGTTGTTACTGACAAGTTTTACATGGGACCGTACAAAAAGTGCACATCAATGAAGTAAAGGATGTTTTGTAACCACAAAGTACATGTGTCTCAATTATAACTATTATAATCATGAAATAAATTTATGATTGTGAACATGACATACAATTATTTACCGAGACAATAAATCACTGTGTAATGCAAATCCAGGTCAAGAAGTGGTCTTGTAAGGCAAGGGAACACTCCTAATGAATATGGAGCGGACCACGAAAATAACATTTTGAACCTGCAAGTATACCAGACCTTGACCAGCGTGACCGCCTCATGCCTTCTGCAACATCATCACATGAGGTTAACAATTTGACCGAGTTTTAAATAAAAAATGTTGTCCAACGTTCATGAGATAATGGACGACAACAAAATAACATTTGACCTTCCAAGTATGACCTTACCTTGAGCCAGCAGACCGACTCATGCCTTCTGCAACATCAGCTCATGAAGTTAACATTTAGCCGAGTTGAAGAAAATGTGCCAAGCGTTCATGAGATATGATCGACACGAAATAAATTTGACCTTCAATAATGACCTTGACCTTGAGCCAGCGTGACCGCCTCATGCTTCTGCTCATCAGCTCAATGAGTTAACATTTTGACCGATTTGAAGATAATGTGTCCAGCATTCTGAGATATGGAGGCGGACAGAAAATAAACATTTTGACCTTCAATATGAACCTTGACCTTGAGCCAGCGTGACCAACCTCATGCTTCTCACATCATCTCAATGAGGTTACCATTTAGCCGTTTTGAAGAAAATGTGTCCCACGCGTTTCATGAGATAATGGAGCCGACACAAAAATAACATTTGACGCTTCAAGTATGACCTTGACCATGAGCAGCGTGACCGCCTCATGCCTTCTGCACATCAGCTCAATGATAACACTTTAGCCGAGTTTAAGAAAATGTGTCCAAGCGTTCATGAGATATGGAGCGACACGAAAAAAACATTTGACCTTCAAATTGACCTTGGACCTTGAGCCAGCATGACAGCCACATTCTTCTGCCACATCACTCATGAGGTTAACACTTTTAGCCGATTGAAGAAAATGTGTCCAAGCGTTCATGAGAATGGAGCGACATGAACGGTGTTTCGGCCACACTGACTACTGCACGGACGGACTGACGGACGGACGGAGCGAAGGGCATTCCTAAAACCCCCACTCCCGCTTTCGCGGCGGGGATTAAAACGTTTTGCCTTAAACCCGTCTAGTGTAGCAGAGTTGACCATATTTATCATTTGTCTGTCGGCTTACTCTATTCATTTTTTAACGTTTTTACTAGAAAAGTTAACATTGTGTCAGGATGTTCAATATATAAAACAATTACATTTCACGTTGTTACTGGGTTTCAGAACCATGTTTTATTTCTATAAACGTCATGGTAAGAATATTGTATCACGGAAGTTTGAATTTGTACCTTTTTTTGTTCAGCCTTAATGGTTATTAACGTTCAAGCCAATCAGATTGTAGAATTTAGTGAACCCTGGAAGCTGGTTTCTGCATTATAACAATCGGTATGCTAGAATGCGGGAATCGTCCGCAAAACCGCTAGTATAAAAGCTGGGAAATCAACATGATTTTGTCCACGCCACTTGGGTCAGTTCCAATAGAGTATTTGCTAAGCGAGCTGACCCATGAGTTAATGCGAGTTTTCCCATGCCTTGTTGAAAATAGATAAATATTAAATTAACATAGCTGCCTTTGTATTGAATTTGACGACATAAATGAATATTCTATCTTTGTAATTAATTTGGTTTGTAAAGCATCTATTTAGCACTCATACGGATTGAGGTTTTCCAGCTGATGCACTGCTAATGATGTAATCCCCTCCAAGTTTTGATCATAGATGTACCTGTGTGTTATTGTTTTACTCATTTTTTTATGTATTAAAAGTAATAATTGAAATGAGGACTTGAGTTGTGCCATAACACACCCCACAACAGGTGAACGGTGTCATCCCGTCCTGTTAATAACTCGTTTAGTATTTACTGGAGGTCATATATTACCGAGTATCAGAAATAGCAGGAATTAAGGTCTCGTGAAATTTGATCTCCAATATCATTTGTATACTAAAGGTATACACATACAACTTGCTTTCTTGTCAAACTTTAAACCCTTAGGTATGACTATTTTCCATCGCGAGATTTTGCATTTCTTCTAAAATGTCCTTTACAAACCAAATTCTATGGAAATTTAACATATTTTCTTTTCTACCTGACCTATTTATTTTTTCGTAACAATAATTATTAAACAGAGGGCCAAGATGTCCCTGAAATCGCTCACCCTGAGTACCATTGCTCAACTGATTTCAATGTTTTTAAAAAGACAAGTATTCTGATATAACTTAGTCTAAAACATTTTACCCCTGACAATTCTACACACCAAATACTAAGCAATGGCCATTATGGTTTCAGAGAAGACTTGGGCGCAGGTCATTTATCACCGTAGGGCCAAGACTTTGAAAATCGCTGTAATGAACCGATTAGATGCGACTTGTAACATCCTAAAAATCTTTGCTCTAGCCTTAATGATTCATAGAAGAAAAAGAAAATTATTAATATTTTTCCTATTTAACTCTAATGTAAAACAAGTGACCCCTGGTGCGGGTCATTTATCACCATAAGGACTATGATTTGTACAATCTGGTAGTGGCCCATAAGATGATGCTACATACCAAATATCCTAAGCTCTAGCCCTAATTGATTCAAAGAAGAAGATTGTTTTAAGATTTTTCTATATAACTCTATGAAAAACAAGTGACCCCTGGTGCGGGGTCATTTATCACCATAATGCTAATGATTTGTACAATCTTGGTAGTGGCCCATAAGATGAAGCTACATACCCAATATCTAGCTCTTAGGCCTTATGGATTCATAGAAGAAGATTTTTTAAGATTTTCCTATATAACTCTATGTAAAACAAGTGACCCCTGGTGCGGGTCATTTATCACAATAGCTATGATTTGTACATTCTCTGGTAGTGCCCATAAGATGATGCTTCATACCAATTCTAAGCTCTAGTCCTTATGCAATCATAGGAAGAAATTATTTTAAGATTTTCCTATATAACTCAATGTAAAAACAAAGTGACCCCTGGTGCTGGGTCATTTATCACTCATAGGGCTATGATTTGTACAATCTGGTAGTGCCCATAAGATTAGGCTACAACCAATATCTAAGCTCTAGGCCCTTATGGATTCAAGAAGAAATTTTTAAGATTTTTCTATATAACTCTATGTAAAACAAGTGACCCCTGAGCAGGTTCACTTATCACCATAGGGCATGCTTTGTACAATCTGGTATGGCCCCATGAAGCTGATGCTACTACCAAAATATCTAAGCTTAGGCCTTATGGATTCATAGAATAAGATTTTTTTAAGATTTTCTATATAACTCAAAGTAAAACAAGTGACCCCTGGTGCGGGTCATTTATCACCATAGGGGCTATGAATTTTTACTCTTGGTATGGCCATAGATGATGCTAACATACCAAATATGCTCAGCTCTAGGCCTTGCAGTTTTGCAGAAGAAGATGTTTCAATTTGCATTTTTAAAATCTTTTTTAGACTCCTTGTGACCTAATTATGCTATGACAAGAACCATTTATACACTTGGTAGAGCTTCATCACAAGGAACATTCCTGCAAAATATTTTTTCAATTGGCCAAGCCGTTAGGAGGAGATGTTTTTTGAAGCAATTGTTGACGCCGGACGCACCACGGACGCACAGACGACGAGCTCCGGACAAAAGGCGATCAGAAAAAAGCTCATCCTTGAGCACGATGTGCTCATGTGAGCTAAAAATAGATATATCGTCGGATGTCCTAACTGCGCCCCTGTCCTTAACTCCCGCCACCTGTCTTTTTATATCGAGTCTCGCTAGATTTTATCCCACGCATATGCGACAGTGAGATTTTTTTTTTAAATATGTTTCTGTAAATAAACTCATATGATTTTTTGTACAAATTTTGATTCAAACAGATAAATTATTGCAAATTTTATCTCGCACCCACTCTTTTTTATGTGTTATTCTTAATACAAAGAGATTTGCCACGCAGAATGCCCTTTTAAACTCAATTTTTTAATAAAAGTGTCTCGAAATCATCTGCTGGTTTTACATATTTATAAATGGAAGTCATATGTGTACAATTCGGCACCTGCACTATGACGTCACCTAGGGTCGGAGTAGGACCCACACAAAATGATGGCATATATTTGACTCATATGTATATACTTTATTTTCGAGTGAATAATTATTTATATAGAATTATTCCTGGGGTGTAACCATGTGAATTTGATAGACATAATTGGTACGTGAACAGTTTTTAGTCTATCTATTTTATTTGTGTTGCTTTCCTAATTAAATCTAGGGGGGCGCAGTTTGGGTCACTCTAGGATATACAACATAGTTAAAAAACATTCTAAATTTCAGGACATCACAATGAACGTCATAGATTTTTTATTATGATGATATTAGAATTGAGGATTACTGAAAGATAATTATTTCATGTCAGTGCTTCTCTCTAATTCGTAACTTATTTCTAAATCTAAATACCACGGTATTTCAAACCCTCCAGATACACTTTAATCAAATTATTTTATGTGTACAACCGTTCGTAAACATTCATTCATAATGGCACGTTTTGTCTTAAACACTTTGCTTTAATATTTTATCTAATTGTTCACGCGTTCGTAACCATACATTTAAACGGGGGCCGTTGTGACCAATCTCTCACCTATTAGGACCCTTATGACGCACCGTTTCACTTTGTCCGTTTTTTACTTGGTCCTTTGAACTGGATACCTAAGCTCTACTGATATCCGCTCCGGTATTTGTTTCGTATTGCCTCCAGCGGAGGACAGAACAAAAATATAACGGAACGATCCTCAATAGAGATTACTGGATACCGTCACCGAGAATTCAGTTGAAAGTCACTAATATTTACTGTCCTTGAATCATTCTTGGTATCCATTTTAACAGCTTTATTGAACTCCTCTTTCGTATCCTCACTTAATTTGAATGAGTATAGCATCAATTCGCCGTATAACGTTAAAAGCCAAATTATGCCTCTTTTCAGAAAGACTATAAATATCTTTCAGCCGGGTTTTCACTGAGTTTTACTTCAATTTCCCATACAATTGAACTACTCTACAAAATATAATTGGTACAATTTGCGATAATATACGTTCCGACTCTCAAGCTTTAATATTCAGTTAAATAAAATAAAAAAAACACTTTTAAGTAACCTTTATGCATGTCGAAAATCTGAGAATACTTCTTTTTTTATTTCACCACCAACACCACTTCACTTTTAATTTTCGTATCCTTTATTCGATATATCTAATTGACAAAAATATACCTAGAACTATTTAATGTAACATAGAAAATAGTATTTTAATAGATCTGTAACGGTAAACACTTTGTGTGCGTGTTGGTACATACGAGTGATAAACTGGTCCATTAGGACACGTTACGGCGTACGATTTAGTCGTTTGGGTCCGACCGTCCGTCCGCCGCATAGTATATCAAGGGGTGGGTCTCTTCATACACAGCAAAGATCTACACGTGGATATACCACAACATATGCATTATACACATACACAATTCACATGGATGTATTTTATATTTTGGAAAGAATAACGTCGGTCGAAAAAAAACATGAATCAACTTGATCGTTTGTCCGTAGTTAATGACATTTTAAAACCATTTCGTATTAATTGGACAGTGCATTTCCATTCAACATGTTCTAGTGACAGCCTGTATGAGAGGAGAGGGAAAAAGAGAGATCTTTCTTAAAACTCACTTGTACATTCTGCGTGTAATGAGGAACACCATTTAAAATAATTCAATATGTACCGAATAATGGTAATTCAAACTTGAGTCATATGCAAAACCATCCGCATACATTTTCTGAAATTGTTAACAGTGATACACTCTCTTCGATAAAGTTACTTCCCCTCTTTTATGTCTTCCAATACTAATTCATTTTACTTCTTTTTCTTCAGAAATAAACTAGATTTACTAGATCTCGATTATATCCCTATTTAACTACATGTATATTACCACTTGAAATATGAAGAATTGTTAAAACTTCTAGAAGTAAAAGTAGAACACGTTATAGCTAACATGCCGTGTCCCACTTGTCGCTATCGATTTTTATCAGATCATAGACGAGTGTCTGTGAAAATAAATTTAGGTGTGGCGGCTGGGTAAAATTAAATTTGCGGCAGTTCCCGAACTGGACGTCCAGAAAAACGCATGAAACGAAAGATGTACACACATTTCAGTTTAATCTGTAAGTCTTTCAACCTATTCAGAGAATTTTTGCACAATGACGCACGTGCTGTGCATTACATTGATACGCACCCGTGGTACATATATGACAATCTGGTACAGCTGATATTGGTGTACAATAAATGCCAAAAAGTTAATACAAGGATTTCATCTATATTTGCATACCAATAGTTTAGAATAAGCTTACTGTTGTATAATGTATGTAAGAATTACGTAAAAACTATACATTAAATAAAATCATAAAAATGACACAAAAATCTTTTATAACAAAAATGGATTCAATCTATTTTAGCTTTATATCTATTATCTTTATTTCCTCCATTTTTGAAGATTACATATAGTCAACTTGCAAAGAACAAGAAAAATACAATAATACACACTAGAGACAAACAATATGACAAAACATACAACAAACCAAACAGCGGTAATAATTTTCTACTAACCTACTATACAATCCTCACCCCATTACAGCACCCTTACTGTTAAATAAATAAATATAAACCTTGCCACGCATAATACAAGAATACAAGGTTAAGATGAAAGGGTAAGTCAATTGTTATGATGTTCCACCATATAACACAAAACCACTTACCGAAACGAACGTAAGAGTTTCTATGATTGTCGCGATCAAATTAGAAATACAACGAAACAGAATATACAAAGAACAAAAGATGAAGTGTTAATTAACTGTATATATAAAGTTCGCTTATGTATGCATAAGTAGGAAAGTATCAGGACGAGTAGGTAAAATTACACACATTTTATCTTAATTCATTCCATTATTGAAGGTAATACAAATACATGCATTTACAACACCCTACAAGAAATAAAGTTTTATGAGTGTGCGAAGTCTTTTTATGCTTGTGTGTAATGGCGTGCGGTGCTATTGCGTCCGAGCGTTTGTGTTTTGTAACATACAGAAGAAAGGGAATTAAAACTGCCTTCACGAACTTTAACAATATGTTTTCGGGCTAAACAAGTATACAACAATTAATGTAGACATAAACCATGTTTTACCAAATCCATGCTACTTGTGTAAAGAGTACTTTAAAGAGTATAGTTTAATAGATTCAATGAATATAATAATACCTATTGCGCAATAACTGCAATAAAATGGAAAGCTAAATTATAAATTCATCAAAAGAGACAGGAAAACCAAGAACTAAGATTTCGTAGGGTACAAACCTTACCAAAACCCGAAATGCGTCGATCTCACTTATAAGACATCCACAGAGAATGAACGTGGCGAAAAAATATTTTCAAAGCATGATATGGAATGCTGATCATACAGCGAGTAACGGCACTCACCCCGAGAAGTGTATACTTATGTTTTCTCATCTAATGTGAGAAAAGGTTGCAACAATTATCTCCGAGTTTGGTTTGAAACTATCCGCCACTGTTGACGGTTGTAATAAACAAATTTGAACAACAGTGAGAATATGATCGTAAGACTATTGAATTCAGCACCACATCGCTCGACATGAAACCACCCTGCCATGACAACTGTTCTTCCAGTATGCAAGTTAGGTATGTATTACCTAAAATGTGTTGCCAGATCTCACTATCCCATAAATTGTAAGTGACAGAACGACACGATCGAATCTGCCCGCACTGTATGTAACAGTCCAGTCATGATCCCTTTGAACTACTTTTAATGATAAAACAGACTTTCCATGTAACCTTTCATGGAAAGTTACCATCACAATATGAAATCGTTCCAAATAGTTTGTTAAATCATAATCCGAGCAAGTCCCCCATATATCTTAAAGAAACAAGATATCATAGAGGGGTTTAACTTACTACATGTAATGTTAAATCGAAAGAGAATATATGCTTAACTGCTTTATGCACAGCATACGACACAGTTTGACCAAGAAAATCGTTTCCGTTATCAAATATACATTTATCGGAATACATTAAGCAATGCTAGTGCTATGTCAGTGCTGGTTTTCTCCAGCTGAAGCTAGCATAGATTTACACACATGACGATGAGCCCGCTCAAGGTAGGATAATTTCATTAGATGATAAGTGTAGAGACATCTGTGCCGTAAAGTGCTTTTGGTGAAACTCATGATCATAAATCTTTTACATGTAATTATTTATTTCAGAGAGACTCATAGTCCAAGTTTCCGAAAACGTTTTCCTAACTTATCAGAAAATTATTTAACCCTTGTTTAACTTATAGTCACAATACACATGACACCAAGGTGTAAGTCGTTTACAGACTTCGAACTTGTATCATCGCCTAAATGCCATGACCCTGACGAACGAAATTAAGAAATCTATTTTCATTAAAAAAAAACATAAAGGGCCCATATAGCAGGGTGTATAATTGAAATCTCCACTTGCACGCAAACTGTGACATATTGTCTAAACGAAGTTGTGGAGGCCACCATGATAGAGATAACAATAACATATCATCGGCTTACGGTCGGAGCACATATAACTATATCCATTTATACATAAAGCAGCCTGTGTATGAACACGTTGTTGTATTAACTCCCCCCCCCCCCAAATTAAAAATGGGGAAACAAAGTCACAAGTAAGAAATGGTGACCATCGCGACCTTGACGGTAGACCGAATGTACAGGAACCAGTCCGATTTACTACCCTATACACAACTCAGCTGGTCGATTCCAGTGTGCATATTCCACAATGCGCATGCAAAAACATAACGACCTGTTAATCCGATGTAGTGCAGCTTGTAGAAAATACCATTATGCCAAACCGCTATCAAACGCTTTGACGAGCATCCAGGAAGCATGCATGAAAACTTACTGTTGCTCACTTGACAATAGTGTATACACTATTTTAATAAAAACTTTTCATATTACACCCTTCCATCCTGAAATCCGCCCTGTAGAATGATAGGGATATTTAATATGATCTTTTAACCGTAATAAAAGCATGCTCTCATAAACATTTGAGAGACACTAAGAAAGGAGGTTAGAGCTCGGTAACTCTTCGATCATCTTTACGTTTATACCTCCCTTGAATCAAGGTAACCAATGCAGCCTTGTTTCAACGATTAGGTACATAAGACTGTGATAACATACTATTAAATAACAAAAGTAAAATAAAATATAATCATATAGTACAGGTCCTCCATTAATTAATGCTCATTATAAATGGAGTCAAACACCATTTTACTGTTTCAGACTCTTAATGCACCCCAATAATTTAATCAAATGCAAACGGAGGCGGTCAGGTCTACATTAATTCAAATTTTCACTGATCCAACGTGTATCATCAACTACTTACGAAAACCTTGATCAAAGACAACTCATGCTTTGTACACATATAGAGTTTCAAAATTGACTCAGTAAGTAATGGGACCCTATGATATCGATTAATATTGACCTAAATAATGAGGGTCCATATTTTTTTCTATTACAAATATAAATCGGTCATAAGGATCTAGTCCATTTTTCAGCTGAAAAGATGTCACATCGGATAATCGGCATCCATCGCCGTGGGATTTTAAGCCATTTGTTTCGTTGTCAATAAACATTTCATTGGTCCATAGCGGCTTAAACGGGATAGTAACTCAATCACAGAGGTCGTTTAAATGCAGCTGTTCAAAATATGATTTTTGCGTATACGTTGACTTTCAAGTCTCAATGCCGAAAAGTATTTCATTAAAAGGTGCTTTTTCCATGTTCGATATTAGTTAAGTCAATAAACTGCTGTAAATATATTTTTTCGCCATGTGAATGGGTGAGTCAACTGCGGGGGGGGGGGTGGGGGGGGGGGGGGTGGGGGGGGGGGGGTGTGGGGTGGGGGGGGGGGGGGTGGGGGGGGGGGGGGGGGGGGGGGGGGGGGGGGGGGGGGGGGGGGGGGGGGGGGGGGGGGGGGTGGGGGGGGGGGGGGGGGGGGCGCTTTTACGTACGAACAATAAATGTCAAAGACAACAAGAAAATTGAGACTGAATTAAAAGTCGCTGACACAGCAAGAGGTGAAAAAAAGTTAAAAGATAGCAAACTTAGAGAGTCATGATTAATAAAGGCTGTTATAAGGATCATGTTTTTGTTTTGAGACCTTTAACGGTATACCGTGTTAAAGTATGATCAGCTCGACTATTACGAAATTTTTCGATTTGATATCCAACATATTTTAGTTTTTGAATTGATAAATGTCATGTCTTGAACATTTATTATTCAATGTCATTTTGATAGACATACACATTATGTATTCCCTTTTTTTTATATTAGCAATTACAAATACTAAACACACGTTTTTTTTAAATAGACCCAATTTTTTTTTCTCAAACGGATTTGAAAAATGGCGCAACGACTTAGTTTGCAAGTCACACCGTAAATCACCGCATGGGTGCGGATCTGAAAAGAAAATGAATAATAAAAAAAATAAAAGCAAAAAAGATTGTTTAATTATAAATCTTATATATAGCAAATTATTTTTATGATACGAGGTATTTTAATAAAGTTTAAAAATACAATCATACACAAGAAATGAACAAACAACTGTTTGTTTGTTTTCAGAATTTCCCATGACACAATTTACACTCGTTTTCTATCTGTCCATATAATTCATATGATATGCTGTTCATTACTTTGATTCATGTCATAACAATTAATGGGATCACCATTCCATCCGAAATATCAGACCATAACTCAATATTGTTTTCGGTCTCTTGCATTATAATCATTATTTCCCGAATGTTTTGGAAGTGACAAAGAATCATTAAGGTCTTAGTGGTAGTGCAACAGTTTTTTTTCCGATTCCGCAAGCGTTTATATCCCATTAAACCAGTTGAAGAAATAAAATACTTACAGCAGTTTTCTTTTTCGAACCGATGCAAAATATGTCGTCTTCCCGAGAACCGAAGTCAAAACTTGCAATTTTTATGTCCACTTATTGGAGTATTATTACCGAATTTCGCAAGAAAAAAAAAAGCATAGAGAGGATGCCTTTTTAAGGTCCTCAGGTACAATGTATTATAAATTGAAATTCTAATGGAGACATGGCGCCACCAGAGGGATAACCAAGTGTTAGGTTAGTGGAAACTAGACCTGAAATAAACAATTCGAACAGAAAATTAATATATTGCCATCGGACTGATTATTGAGATACCGTCGCTTCGACAGTTAATTTCATTCATATAAGTGACGTCCACTAAAGACCCCGAATGCACGAGATGCATCCGTTAAACCACGACCTACCGCATGCCTAGCTGGAAGCTTCTTCACATAAAATCCGAATGACTCTGCCGGATTCGAACCCACGCGGTGAGGGGCTGAGTGAGTGTTAAAGTCAGTGACCCTCTACCGTCTCGACACGGAGGGCCCTTTGCCATCCATATTTTCATTGGGTTAAAAGAATTCAGGGAATTCTTATCATAATATATTGATTTTGCTTTAGGTTATTATTAACAATTATCTGATTCATAATCTCCACGATAGCTGCAATGCAAATTCTCCATTTAGTCTCGTTTATTCCTAGCTTTTCTGAAAATGCGAACGCTTTTTTCTGTTTTACATATAACACAGTGTATCCGTTTACACAATATGTTTACTCCTAAGATACCAATGAAGAGTTACCATAAAAACTTGACCCTGGTCGTCTTGATATAGGTATACTTTACAACATACGTGTATATTATGTTCTCAGTTTAATGGACGAAATAACGGGTAATTCTCATAAGTACGGTACTTAAAAGGGATTATGGAAATATATTTATATCGTGTGCGCAAGTGATAACCACGTGAACAAAAAAAACAACAAAAAAGTCTTGTAGAACTGACAGATGCTCCCCGAAGAAGCGTCATGTTACAAATAAGCCCTTGTCAATGGGTGGGAGGATTGTTGAAATCCCAATCCTAAAATCCATAATCTATTCTCCTCATCATATGAAGATTTTTTAACCACTCTAATTTGGAGACTTAGTATCAGTATACTATTTAATATATAATACGTGGTTTACTCATCAGATCTTTCATGATTTTTTAAGTTTTTATACTACTCAAAATTAAGTCATACATTTCAATGTGTGCTCAAACAAGAAGGTTTAACCAACACTCTTGACATATGACAGGATATTTTAAATAGTGTATAATGGAGCTAAACAACAATTTAGCTGACATGATTATGATTGAACATTACTTAGCATATTGAATTTTTGTGGTTTGTTTAAATGATATCTCCTGTAAGATTATGGCACATGACGATTGAATATTAGTCAACAACATGGTAGTAGGGCCATAACTCTCTTAAAAATTGAGGATCCAGTCACGAGTCACGATTAGCGTATCACTCTTGTAATAAAAGCTTCCCATAAAGTTTCAATTGAAGTCAAGCCAATTAGTTCCTGAGAATTAGCCCGGACCAGAATCATTGCAACATGAACTATAGACGAAAAGTCAGGTGCCATAAACTCTGTGAAAATTGAGGACACATGTCACGCCGACGATATTCAATATCTAATTCTTGGTGATATGCTTCCCATAAAGGTTTTTGTTTAATTCAAGCGCATTAGTTCCTGAAAATACCTGGACAAAAACTTCATACAATTATGAACTATAGCCAAAACGTCTAGGGGCCATAACTCCTGTGAAAAATTGAGAAACCAGGTCACGCCGACGATATGCGCAACTCTCTTGGTAATAAAGCTTCCCATAAAGTTTCGTTGAATTCAAGCCAATAAGTTCCTGAGAAATACCCGACAATAACATGCAATATGAACTAACCAAAAAGTCAAGGGGCCATAACTCTGTGAAAAATTGAGGAACCTGGTCACCGACGATATGCGTATCTACTCTTGTGATAAAGCTTTCTATAAAGTTTTTCGTTATATTCAAGGCCATTTAATTCCTGAGAAATACCCGGACAAGATCAGGCAATATGAACTATAGGCCAAAAGTCAAGGGGCCCTTACCTGTTGAAAAATTTAGGAATCGGTCATGCGACGTATCGCATCTCCTCTTAGTAATAAGCTTCACATAAAGGTTTCGTTGAATTCAACCATTAGTTCCTGAAAATAGCCCGGAAAGAATCAATCAATATGTACTTTAGCCTCCGAAAAGTCATGGCCATAACTCTGGAAAAATATAGGAATCGTCATGCTGACGATATTGCGCATCTCCCTTGGTAATAACGCTTCCCATAAAAGTTTCGTTGAATTTCAACCGTAGTTCCTGAAAATAGTCCCTACAAAGGTAAGTGTACAGACGAACCGGACGGACTACAGAAGCGCGACTATAATGCGTCACCTTCGGTGAGCATAATAAAAATCGATCGCGCATCTGGGGCAATGGAACGTATTTTCCACACTGCGTGCGAATGAGAAAACTGTCGCATTGCATACATAACCCACCCCGTTCGCATAAGCAAACAACGACGTACTGCAGTTTTATGCGTTCGCACGCATGTAACTACAATTAACTTCTGCATGCAGCTATCGCAAGCAAAAGCTAGCAACTGCTTGTGAACAAGGTGAATATCGGTGAGCAAAATCGATAGTATCTCTTCGCCACGCTATATAGAAAATATCTTCCATTTCTCCCCGATGTGAGGATCGATTTTTCTTTCAAAAAGCACGTAAGCTATTTCTCTTTTTATTCACAGTTATCGTGGTTTTGCATCAAGCCCCCCCCCCCCCCATGAGCTATTTTTAACAGACGCTATTTTCTTTTGCTTTTAGTCCACCCGTCTGACGTTTAAGCATTAATGTCCCATTGATCCAAAAACCCATGGTTAACATTCACAGGAGTGGTAAGTACGGTCGTTTGGGTCACGATTTCATCACACAGTTAAGCCCTTTGTTTCTTACGCAAATTAGGATAGCTATTATGTATATATTTGCACTTTCATGTCCATCTCCAAAAACTCGCGACGTGTATAGGAAGGAACTTCTTTGTAACCACCAAAAATCAAAGTTATTGTTCTTATCCGGCATACAATTGGTTGGTCCTATTTCATTAAAGTTTGTTTTTTGTTGTTTTTTTAAGCAAGATTATCTGCTAAAAAACCAAGCTTGAATTGGAAGCCTTGTTAGTATGTTTTATCACAGAGTATGCCCTTTATTTATTTGATATGAAACTTTTTGGTCTGAAGCATAGCTTGAAAAGCTTTTAGAGGGATTAACCAAGAACTTTTGAATATACATGTAGATAAATGTGAAGAGGTGAAATGCCCTGACAAAGAACCATAACTTCACTGTACTGTTATTAATACCTCCATTACTGTTTAGTTTTTTTATCCTACGATTTCATGCCATCAAAAACAATGATTATGCATAAATCTGGTCTTTCTCTCGTGACAAAACAATATGCTGGTTAATGTTAGTTATTTCTACTTTATTGTGACCCACTAGACTATATACCTTGAAATCAAGATTGAGGATGTATTTACATATAATTGCACTAATAAAGAAAATCAGCTTTCCATGTCCCATCATTTGCCTCTAAGCCTAGATACACCCATGCCAAAGGATAAAGCACATGGTTCTTGAGTGTGAGTTGTGGAATCTGAATCCAGTTCTGGTTTATTTCAGGGCGAGGAAGAAAACACAAAATAGGCAAGATTATAGTAGAGAGACCACGTTGTTCAATAGCCAATTGGTTACAGTGCCTTCTTTTGTACTTGGAGGACTGGCGTTCGAATACTATCCTGGGGCATTTAATTTGGTGACCGAGTCTAATCAAAGACGCGTGAAAATAGCTACCAGATGCACCACAGCATGCATTCGACAAAATGGGGTTGCTTTAGAATCCGAGTAACTCTGTATCAAAGGTATCAGTACGTTGATTTGACCGAAAACGCAAGCATTTAAAAAAAAAAAACAAGAGGGCCAAAATGGCCCTGTTCCGCTCACCTGATAAGATTGCTGGTTAGAGCATGATGACATAAATGTGGCATCTAAAGTGTATTTCTAACATAAGACTAGTGACATAGATTTTGATTCTAACTTAAATTTGCAAACTCATCCTGAATTCATGCATCATCATTCTTACCAAGTTTAATGAAGAATTGGAACAAAAATGTAGGCCTCTAGAATGTTCACAAGATTTTTCTAAAATCTGCCCTGGTGACCTACTTTTGACTCATCCAAGATATCATGTAAACAAACAGCCCATACAAAATCTATGAAGATGGGGCTAAAACTGTGCCCTCTTGAAGGTTCACAAGGTCTTTCTAAGATTTGACCAGGTGACCTATTTTGACCCCATCTGACCTATATTTGAACTCATTTGAAATATAATTAATAAACATCCTGACCGATTTTTATGAAGATTGGGCTTGAAACTGTGGCCCCAAGAGTGTCACAAGTTTTCTAATATATTGCCTTGTGACCTAGTTTTTGACACACACATACCAATTTTTAACATCATCTGCGCTATCATGTAAAACAAACCATCCTGACCAGTTTCATGAAGATTGGGCCACAACTGTGCCTCTAGAGTGTTCACAAGCAATTAACATGACCAAAACGCCCCGAAATGGAATATGCATATCGGTTTAAAACCAGTGAAAAAGCGTACAAATCCTCCGACAAACAAATGCACGTAATCTTTGCTTTCAATAGTAACCTTTTTTCAACACCTCCGACAAACATTCGGCGTGGCTATACCGTTTGGCGTATGTTAATTGTTGATGACGGACAAGATCAAGTTGACGACGACAAAAGCGGTCACATACAAACTCACCCTGAGCACAAGTCTCAGGATAGCTAAAAATCAATGATCTTATATGTAAAATAACTGATAATAATATTACCTATTAAGTGGGGCCCTCCGGCTGATAGGGTAAATTCGCTGACTTGAACACTCAATCAGCCCCTCACGCTTGGTTCGAATCATAGCAGGGGCATTTGGGATTTTCATTTGGGAAGCCTTCCAGCTGGCTGCGTAGGTCAGTGGTTCTACCTCATATGCCTCCGTGCATTCGGGTCGTTCTTCCCCTCCTGCAATTAGCTGGGACTCGCTATGGGACTGAAATACTGTCGAACGACAGTAAAAAACAGAAATAGTCAAGTAAATATATAAGGTCATTGAATTTTTTTATTTTTTTTATGTAGAATGGAGCAACATACCTGTAAACCTTTGCACAGTACTGGATCTACCCTAAAACTTGTCTCCTGTGTATTGAAGCTATACACGGGCACATAAAAAACAAAAGAGTCTTCATAAAATGAGTCAAATGATTTTCCTCTGCATGATGTCTCTTCCACGAAAAAAAAAAACAAAAAAAAAAAAAAACCAGATCCCATTTGTGCGTTATCATTGACTGAACTGTCAAAATATGGCTAAAATCAATAAATAGATGCTAGCCAGTGCTATAGGGACATAATAAGACATGTATATCTAGTATCAATATAGTTGTTCACTATAAGGCTATTTATATAATTGACACATCGTTTCAACATGTATGCCACAGTTTGCTGGTTTCAATATCATGAAATTATCAGATACAAATAGCTAAAGCGAAATGTATATGAATTCAAAAATGTAGCACAGATCATAGAACCAAGATCTACTTAAAATGTGTATTAATACTTATAGGCTGTGTTTACTAGACGGTTTTTGTTGAACACTTGAGTTGTCTGCCTACAGGAAGTGTCAGAGAAAGAGTGATAACAAATGATACTAACAAATTCAAAAATTAAATATAAGCTAGAAGTACAGTTCTTGTGCACACTTAACACCTCACAAATCATCCCTGTGTCAAAGTTTTGAGCCAGAAGTATGCTCTGGACATGAAAAAGGTGATTTAAACAAGGGAAGATAATAAGCTAGCATTGTAGTTTCTGAGTACTGCACTCTGAGTAAGGTTGGAGTGAATTCAAAGTTTACGCTACATACAGGTCACTTTCATCGTCCATCTGTCTCTCCTTCACCCTTTTCACGTCACACTTCAGCAGGGATACGTGTTCTAAAGAACATTCCTTGTTTTGTTATTTTTTTGTTTTTTTCATGTTTTTTTTAATACAAATCAACTTGAGGCAAACAAGATTTTTTTAATTTGGAAAATAATTTATTAGACCTACAGGCACCTGGAAATGGGGGGCCCCACCCTCACATAAATTGTAATTTTGTGGAATCAAAAAAACAAAACAACAAAAAAAACAACAACATAAAAGCAATTACTTTGAAATACTTTATGTAACTTTCATATGGAAATGTAGAGCTGTTCACATCAAAATATATACACAATCCATTGTTTAAAAATTAGACAATGTTATCAAATTCCAATGTACCACAACACAACGAACCCTACTGTTTGATAATATTGATACACAAACACCTGCAACAAATTTGAAGTCAAACAAAACTAATTTTATAAATAAGTCTAGTTCAACATACAGTCTCAAGCTAAGAAGAAAAAGAAAACTTGACATGTATCGAAAATATGTCACGAATAAAAAATATCATGCAGCACTAGATAACATATATTTTGCAATGCCCTCACATATCAACACCTCCCATGTTTGGAAAAGAAATAATAAAAAATCAACAAAGTAAATACGCCCTATATTTAAAAGGCAAGTTTGACACTTAAATCTTGCACTTTCCCCCAAATGCCCATTTAATCCAAAGGAAAGTCCAATACATACCTTTGTAATTTTTGTAATGCAGAATGCATTGTCTTGTCTCAAATTTCTCATAACCAAAATAGTCTTTTCCTGTATTCATATTTTTTTTTTAGAAGTTAAAAGCAACCAATTTAATGTAGTTTTCTGGGTAATTTGCAAATCTTTATACAGACATAAATCTTGACCTCATATGATACATAAGTAAACAAAGCGACCCAGACATGTCAGCTTGCTTCAAGGACCTGTCTGAATCAGGGTCTCTCTATTGCTAACATAATACTGAAGCTTGATTTTTACATTCTGTATAGCAAAGAAAAATCACTTTTTTTTAACCTTTAACCTACTGAATTTCTCAAATGGACGTAGCCAGCACATTTTTTGACTGTCCAGTATCATTTTAGGATAAAAACAAATGAAAACTATGTAGTTGGTCAGCCAACAGTAAAGAGCTAGGCCACCTGCAGCTTGCTGATTGACTCATTTACTTGTGGCAAAGGTTTAGCACTTTCGGTTTCCAGCAGGGTAAGGGTTACTATTTCAATTCAAATTCCCCAGTGAATACGATTATTATCAATGTCTAAATATTTAATGAATGTTACAAGTAAATGTTAAGATCATCTTATTAATAAGAAAGCATCATGCCTCAGAAAGTCAGGACAATAATCTAGGGCATACTTTAAACCCTTTAACATTACTTGTCCATAAAGGACACTCAAAAAAGCCAATAAGATCACACGTAACTCCATTATATCCAAATACATGAGAAGCAAACTACCCGTATATAGAACTGATATGTTTACGGTCACCATGCCAAAAGGTATGTTCTTTTTCTTGATAACTCTCACAGGGAAGGATTATAAACAAATAAATTAATGCAGATTACAGGTATGTCAGATACCCGAGCTAACAGATAAAAAAAATAACCAAATTCCCACCCCCCACCGCCCCAGTAACAAACATAATTGCTATTACTGTATTTTGTAAACTAAGGGATAAAGAAAGCTGGTAGCAATTACTAAAATTAACTGCAATCATTTCAAAAATTTACCATCTGACAATGTTATCAAATCAAACCCCACCCATGTAAAAGGATCATTCAACTTAACCCTTTCCCTCATATAGACTCATTTTGACCACTCAGTAGAACCACATAAAGCCTGATCACAGAAAACCACAGTTAACCTTACCAAGATTTAATTGTAATTCCTCATCACCAAGACCACTGAGGAGCAGCGAACCCGAGCAAAAAAACATGAATCACCTGCGTGTTACTCAAGGCGGATCGTTTATAAGCTGTTCGCATAGTGTTCTTTCATGTTCCTCTATGAGGTAAAAGTTTAAAAGGCATTTATTGTGTCCTTAAATCCTTTCATCAACTCATATTCAAATTCTGTCTAATTCATGCATTCCATTCAAACCGACATGGAATTTATTTCTACATCTCTTTTGCCCTCATAGATATGACTGTATCACCTAAAACATTAAATGATATAAAAATAGTTGTCAAAAGATACAGAACCTTGCTTTTAAAGAAGATTTAATCACCATTTAACAAAGCAAAACCCCTTCACTTGTCGACACCATTACGTGACTGGTACAATAAAGCAATTTGATACAGTATTCAAAATGAGAAATTTAATTACCTTTTCAAGATTTGTAAAATCCAATAATGATCAAGCACATTATTAACTAGATATTCAGATTTCAGTAGCTAAATATCTTGCTTAAGATCACGTTCCTTATCACCTCTGAACACCTAAAAACTTAATGTGATTCCAAATTATCTTGTCATTTATATACATATGTAACACTATTTACTTGCAATTAACTAATACCAGTATTTCTCATCTCAAAGTACATGTACGGTAAAATCATTAATTTCCATTGACATTAAATTTAGTAGATTATATATATATTAAATCTTTGTTCTAAAAACTCTAGGTCCATAAAAGTTTTTCCGGGATAATTAATTCTGGTTAAACACATCACCGAAATAGAATGAAAATTAGTGTCCCATGGAAAATTAAGGATTCCACAGCAAGTCCTTGCATCTGATTCCCAATTTTTAAGTTTATAAAACACAAATTACAACTAGACTGTGCCACTGGACTCAGATGTCCCCATTTGACCATTTTCCCTAGTCAGTGCCATAACTAAACTATGGCTATGAATCCAAGTGCACTGGTGAACATCCTTGTTTCTGTTCTATGACTCAGGGCTCCCATTAGCTTTGAAGAAATGCATTACACAAACAAGATTTGTTACAGATGCAGACCACATGGGTAAATCTATATATCCTCACCCCTTTAACCTTTTCCCTCAGAGAGAATACATGAAATACCTATGCGAACAACATAAAACCAGATCACCTGCGAGTAACTCGCAGCTGATCAGGTTTTATGCTTTCGCTGCTCCGCATTGTCTGAAATAGACTTCATCAATTAAATTTTGGTATGATTTAACTGTGTTTCCTACAGATTTAGGCTTTATGTGGTACCTAATGAGGCGTCAACATTAGTTCTATATGAGGAAAGGGTTAAATGTGTGTATGTATGTTTGTGTTGTTGTGGGGGGGGGGGCACAAAACAAATAACAGTTAACATAATATGCTGTGTTTCATGGTCAACAACAACATAATGCTTATCATCATTCTGGCCATGATGTAAAGCCTTAACCAAATAATGTACATAAGCACATAACAAGAGGAATAAGAATTAACATATTATGATGCCTGAACTATGAGATGCTCAAAAAGTATCTTACTGGTCTTAAATAAATATATACATACTGTAGAACCTCCTAAACCCAACATCAGTAAACCGAAATCCCCGCCTTTCGAAGTTTATTTTCGGTCTATTTCCTTCCCTTCTTATTTTAACTAAAAATAAAATGTTTTATCCGAATTTTTCGCTATTTGTTGATTTTTTTTTAGCTATTGTCGAATAAAAAGCCTAGTCCCAAAGTCGCAATTCATGACATATTTCAATTTATTTCAAGAGTCAAATTTCATAAAATTTCATGAACTATTTATCGCCTTATTAATAATCGTATCCGTCAGTAACCAATTTATTTTGCAGAGGCACCTGGAAGTTTGTGACTCAGGCAAGTATTTCACACTTTTTTTTGAGATTGGCCTGGGCAACGTGTGTCCCACCTGAATGTTGATTATTGCTAATCGATGTCTGACAGTTTGCTAATATGCACGTGCCAGCAATAAACCCATGTGTCAGATCTTAAGTAATTCCATATCATCGCGTTTCGTCACTGCAAGGCGACGCACCTGAACTCAATTGACGGTAATATATGTATCATTGTTTTGACATGTAGAATGATATGTTCACCAGAAGCATCTAAGTAGATCATGATATATTTTCATTAGCTTTTCATAACTTGCAAATATAGATACATACACAAAAGGATGTATACACAGCATAACGATTTCCACAAAATGCACCGATTACTGAAAACACAGACATGACGCTCACAAACTGAAATTACTTTCCGGATTTTAATTCCAATAATCGTATTTCAAAGTTTTTCAGCTTGGTCCCAAGGACTTCGATTTAACAATGTTCTACTTATCATGAATATCCACCATGAAAAAAACTAAAAATCTAAAAGATACTAAGGAATAATTTTTTTTTCTGAATGAACAGTGACATCAAACTAATTCTCGCAAAGTTTGCTTTTTGATTTTCACACTATGCAAAGTACCATATGAAAACAAGATCAGCCTGCAAGTAAAAACACAACAATTTTGGGACTCATGAACCAAGTGGCAAATTTAAGCCACCAAATTACATATTCATGTTTACCAAACAATCAAGTTATCGATGTTTACAAACAGTTAACTACGTAATTCAATAACATACTGGAAATATAATGTAAAGAATGAAGCAATGAATAAGGAACGAGTTATATCAAAAATAAAATCAAAGGTAGTAAAAAAATATCTTATGTAACCATATTTTTTACTAGATCAGTACCTACGAATTAATCCCGAATACCGGTAAATCCGTATCCAAAAAATATAAAAAAAGTATAGCACAGTGATTTGCAATTAGAGGAAAATCTCCAAAACTGTATTAAAATCATTTGTCTAAATTCATCAAGTCAAGAGAAATGATAATGAGACAAAATCACTGATCATCAATTCATATGACAGTCCTTTAAAAGGCATCAAATGAAAATAAATTTGATTACATCGTATGTATAAGTCTTGCCACTGAATTTTAATAGCATTGAGAAGTCTTTTAGAACCCTTACAATTGCTTTGGCCACTTGTGACAGCTTTATGACCAGTGCCGACCAAGATCATCAGCAGCACATGTTTATTCTAATCAATTCAATAAATTTTCAGTAAGAAACCCCAAATAAACATTTAATGGTACATTCCCAAAATGAAGAAAGGCTAAATGACCAATTAAGAAATTCAGCAGGTAAAAGTTAATCCATTCTATAAAGACTATCAGATCTCATTAAATATCAAATCGACTTTTACACGATCAAACATTATTCTTCTTTCTTCAAAAGTTTGATTCTGAAGTATATTTTTCAAAAACTGACGAAAAATGAAATTTTCAAATATCCAGATGTATCAAATAATCTCAAATGGAATTCTGCTCATAGCTGTACAGTCATTGGATATCAGAATGGATGGGTGAGGTGGTTTGAAGAGCCTAAGCTATTGCCGGTACAAACACTTTACAATACCAAGACCTCACTTGTTTAACCCTTTCCCTCATAGAGGAAACCATGAAAAGACCTATGCAACAACATAAACCAGATCAGCCTCTCACAGGCTGATTAGGTTTTATGCTTTTTCACTGCTCCTCATGTCCTGGAAATGAGGGACTTAACATAAATTTGGTAAGGTTTAACTGTGGTTTTCCTGCAGATCAGGCATATGAGTACCTAATGAGTGCGTCAAAAGAGACCTATATGCTTTAAAGGGGGTTGTAAAGTGCTATGGAGGAAGAAAACCACAGTTCCAGAAGTAGCGTACCAAAAAATGATCATATTCTTAGGACAGGAAGACTGACATAGACCATGTGAAAATATCTTACACACTATAAGCAGTTAGTCAATCTGACTTGAGTAGCAATGTTTCAGTGGTAGGATTTGCGCTTAGGGATTTAGAGGTCCCGGGTTTCGAGTCATGCAAGACCCTGCTAATTTCCTTGAGCATGAAATTACCTTGCAGTGTTTTTCACTTTAACCAAGGTGTTTTCCTCTGGTTTAACGTCCACACCGACAGTATTTCAGTCATTTGGAGACAATGTCTACTGAGACAGAAAAGTGCAGCCACACTGCAGTACATGCTGTAGACATTTGCAGGATACTCACACCCAGACACATTAACCTGCTACTGGGCCAACCAGTCCTGCAACAACCTTCATATGCTGAGTGTCAAGCAAGGGAGCTATAACAGTACCATTTTTTATTTACCAAGTGTAAATGGGTACCTGAGAGAGGAGATATAATTCCGTGGCACCATGAATGTGTGCTGCCATAAAGGAAGTGCAAGATTCCCTAGTGAGATCCATAGATGGATACTAGTAGCTAAAGCCCAGGATATACAGTTTACATGATTGTGCCAGTCATGAATGTGCCCACAATTATTAAAATGCCTTTTCCTAACTTCTCTTTTCCTGAATAGAGCGTCATACAGCAAAGCACAGCTTTTAACCTAACAGAATTTTTGCTAACAATAGTGTATGATTTGAGAAAAGATTCAGTAACCAGTCTTGGATCTCAGAATATTCAGTAACCCATTCCTTGGATCTCTAATGAATTATTCATGTAATTTAAGAACTTGAATGAATATTTGATGAATATACAACTCATTGAAGCAGCAGACTTTATCAGGGTCCTGCTTTGTTATCCAAGATGTCAGAAACCTGTCTAATATTATGTTAAAAATTATGACAGATAATGGGCCCCTCAAATAAACCAACTCTACAGAGGAGAGCCGCACGGTGGGAATGTTTAAAACTTGGAATGATCAGTAGAAAGTTCATTTGGATTCATACTTTATTAAGTTAGTAACCATAAGAAAAAACGAATATGCACTTGTACATATATCCCATTAAGACATTAAGCAAAGTGACTAATTTTTTTAGAATCTTTTGCAATTGAGATATAATAATTAAAACTCACATATTTACATAGCTAGAATCTAGCTACAATACTGTATGAGCAAGCAGAGGAGACCCTATCAGACACGCCTGGAGGGGCAGTCTAATCTGGACTGCCTGTGTTTGCCAATACATCCGTGCATGTCTATAAGATTGATAATAAAGGCTTAATAGGATTTAAAGAGATATCATTACAATGTTTAAAATGATATAACCGATGATCAAAATAACAATTACACAGATTTTTTTATAAATATGTAGAAGACAAATACAGAATCAAAACTATGATTTGTGATAATTATCTGTACAATGTTATTGGAATTAACTGGAAAAAAAAAAAGGTAAAGAATTAAGCTAATCGTCATTTGGAGCCACTATTATCTAATTTTAAAGCTAATAACACCTTTAACAAGCAAACCGAAAATAATTGCCCTGTTAATTGATATATATTATTACCTGTGAAAAAGTAAAAATAAGATAGAAACTATGAAAGAAATCTCGGTCCTTTTCAAAATCAAGTTTGAAAATTTACAAGGGTGGGATAAAATATAAAATGAAAATGAATTCTTTAATCAAGGAATAGCAATAACAAAAAGACTTACCACAATAAAAAAACCAGATGAAATGATCAGTAAGTAATTAGAATTTTGTACTGATAAGCCATTTAATGTTTTATTCATAAACCTTGATGTAAGTGATGTTCTTTTTCTAATTCTTAATCCCAAACCGTTCATGATTTTAAAAGAAGCAAATGACGTTAGCATTGTGATTTACCCTCTACTTTGAAAGAAATAAATAGTGAATTTCTTTTCAGCCTAAGAAAAAGAGTTTGAGAAACAGCTGAAAACAATACAGAAATTATACCTCATAATCTGACTATACAACATCCCTCATGAGAACTGGGTCGTACTATTTTGTAGTACTGTATCATGCCAGTAATTAAAGTGGATGATTGTTAACACTCCACCTGATCATGAGCTGGATGAAAACAAGCCTATGTTGTGAGCATAAAACCAGATTCAGCCTGTAAATAACTCGGGGCCTATCAATATACATCTTTCTGTTTCATTAACACCATACATTCAAAATATCATGAAAAATTAATGATGTCATGAGTATTTAATTACCTGATCTATAACCCTTTCCCTCATACAGACTCAGTTTTGATGCACTATAATAGGTACCACATAAAACCTGATCTGCAGAAAACCACAGTTAAACCTACCAAATTAATTGTTAAAATCCTCATTACCGAGACCACTGAGGAGCAGCAAACAGCATAAACCTGATTGCCTGCGCGTTAATCGCAGGCGATCTGGTTTTTAGCTGTTCGCATAGGTCTTTTCATGGTTTCCTCTATGAGTGGAAAGGCTAAAAGGTATATGAAACAATGGAATTTTCTTTATTCATGCGGACAGTGCAGAACCTAAGCTAACAATATTGTATGACAAATACAGAGGAGTCCCTGATCAGACAGCTCCTGAAGTAGTTTGCCTGACAGGCTGCTCTTTGCAGATGTAACAAACAAGTAATATGAAGTAATATTAAATACATACAGTTTTCCCCAAATTACTATCTTCACAGATTTTACTTTCCCAAAATCCAGAAAATGCACCTTAATTGTATTAATTTCTTATGCCACTTTCCCTAAAATCAGAAAAACTGGCTGGAGTGAAAAAAAAGCCTTGTTCTTATCTAGCTTCCTTTGTTGACCATGATACAAGTGTCCTAGCTGAATGAGAGAAAAGTATAAAATCTCAAATAAATACAAATTCATTTTTTGATTACAAATGAAATAAACACAAAATGTAAACAGAAATTGACTTACTGTCATAATGTGCTAACATATGCTTGCCTAATTTGCAAATTACATTCCACAACAATGTGAAAATTATTCATTTTGTACAAATACCATTAGGATGTAAATAATAAGAGTTTGTATAAAACCAAGCAGTATATTTCTTGAAAAATATTAAAGAAAATATTTTTAACAATAGCAAATATCATTACAGGTAATCAAAGTCATCATTGGAATTCTAGTTATATTCATGATAAATACCTGTGTACAATACATACATTGGCGTTGATGTATAGCCTACGATGTAATAAACATAAATAACCTGAAGCTTTTTGTTTTGTATTCTATCCTGAAAGGTCTGATTTAAAAGCGAAAAAAAATGTCACAAAATGAAAAAAAAAAATCTCATTGCAAATGATTAACCTGCACCAAGACTGGTAACAATTTTAGTCAGAGTATGTAAAAACATGCACCGGATAGCCCAACTCTGATTATGCATACAAAGCCTCCATCGGGGAATTCACGCGACTTAAGAACTTATCAATACCGACAGATTGTACAGCAATCATTCACCTTTACATGAAATCCATATACAGAATCAATTATGCAAATTCATTGCTACACTATGATTTGTCAACATTTCTCATTAAATGTTAATTAAATAAAAAACACAACATTACTATTGTCCCCATATGCTAACAAACATTTCACATTTATCAAAATAAAATCACAGAGCACATGCTTACGAATAAGTGAAAGCATCATTTCTTTCTTGTATATCATCAACATTTATGAATCATAAAATATATATACACTGAAAATAACCACACTGTCTAATCTTAATCTTCAATCCATGATTTCATTAAAAAGGAATAACTTTTGATATAGAAAACCTGAACAAACCCATTATTCTGCTTCATACTTGCTCTATTGTCCCTTAAACAGACACCAGGATAAAGATTTGTATCAAATGTCCCTGGCCTCTCTAGAATGTGCAAACAGTTCCGTTGTCCTTGAAGGTCGACTGGCACAGAGACATGACCCAAAAAAGTGGGAGTAAATTATACATCTGACTGTATGGGGCAGTGCCCATTTTTACTGCGGTCATAGTTGGCACTTTTGTTCACAACCGCATTGTAATTTCTCCTTAATTCTCTCTAATAATTCAACAACCACATTTCCCTCCCTGTGACTCCATCATGAAACATCCTCTGTGACTCACCGTTTCCAATGGAGCCGTTCCAGGATCTTTTTGCTATGGCAATCACAGTCACAGTGCCCTTGACCCTTTGCCGGGGTCGAGATTTGACCCACCAATGTAACGACCTGGCTTCTCCATTGGGCAAAATGGATGTAGGAATCCCTGGGGGGCTGGGGTCTTGGGCCCCCGATGTGGTGCGGTATTTTAGCCTTCTCTGCTGTTCCTGACTGGGAAAACCCGCACTGGTCCATCCACCTTTTGGGGCCGCCCACTGGCACCCGCTGTAATACTTTCAGGACCCCGCGAACCCGTTTTCACATGGGTGCCATCCCCCTGGAGATGCCAAAAAGTGGCTCACAATTGTGGCCCCCATCTGAAAAGTAGGGAAACCGTTTGGGTTCCCCACTTCCTCCATTCACTGGTCCCGTGCTCATGGTCCCCAACAAATGTCTAAATTAAATTCCCTCTGAATACACATCACTGTTTTCAAACTCTCTTGTCTCCTTCCCTGGAGCTCATCTCCGTTCCTCCATATCCAACTGGTTCCCTGCACTCTTTTCCTTACCACATGTATTCAGAGGCTGGGGCCAAAACTTACATTTTACACAAACCCCGGGGGGAGCGCCCAAAGTACTACCCTTGTACCTTTCACCGTCGCCGGGGAAAGCATCCCCGCATACTCTCCGAACCTTTTCCCCCCAACCATTTTTTCCGAGTTTTCTGTCATTTGTCCCACAAATCTACACAACTATTGGATTCACATCTGCACTTTTTGAAAACTTTTCACAACATTCAAAATCATATTTTTCATATTTTGATTGGCTAGCACTGTTGGCTGGCCAGTCTCACAAAATTACTGAGTGACCGCTTTGTGTATGTTTCCACCTACCACGTCCATCCACAATGACACCCCGTCACCCCCCCACCTTTGGGTTTTTTTTGATTTTTTGTATTTTCGCAGGGGACGGGTGCACCCCCCCATTAGAATGGTCCCCAAAAGACTCAGACCCCCCCGCCCACTGTCATTACTGTTCTCTTTGGGCCCCTCTCCTTCCATACAGTTTGGGTCTGTAAAAATTTTTTTATTTTTTTTTTACTGATTGTTGCTATATAATCAAAGGTATTATAAATGTGGCAACGTCTAGAGAAATAAAGTCAAATGCACCATCATCATTTTGAAAAACCCTTTTTTTTCCAAAATTTTCCCACAATTTTAAAAAATACTGTTTGAAATTTTTTCAATTATTTTTTGTTGCAAATTAATTTGTCACTCATTTCAATCATACTTTACCAGACAGTTACCCTAAACAATAGTTTGGCGAGACTGAAAAAATTTATTTTTTTTTAGTGTCAACCCATTTTTTTTTTTTTTTGATTACTTAAAATCACATGAAATTCAGACCCAATAAAAGACACTGCGTATGAAAACTTTCACTTTTGTAAACTTTTGTTTAAAGGGCATCAGTAAAACCATACGGGTTTTTAATCTCTTTATATACATAGAACATTGTCAAGACTTCAGGGGGGTCTTTTTGAAATTAAAATATTATTTTTTTATAACTCAAGCCCTTTCCCCCCAAAAACCCCAAATTTTGACCTTAAATGCGGGAGTCTTAACCTTTCCCTCATATAAAATTCTTTTGACGCACTCAGTAGGTACCCATAAAGCCTGATCGAAAAAACCACAGTTAAACCTTCCCAAAATTTTAAATTTAACAAAATCCTCTTTTCCAGACCACTGAGGAGCACGAACAGAAAAAAACCTGATCAGCCTGCGATTTTGGTTTTACTGTTCGCAAGGTTTTTTCAGGTTTCTTTCTATGGGGGAAAAGGGGTTTAAATAAAGTGGGAAATTTTAAATTCCAGCATTCTTGTTTCATTATGTTTTTGAAAAAAATTAAATTAATTTTAACATGCACAAATAGTTATTTTAGAAAAACTAAAATTGTTTCCAGAAAACACAGTTTCCCCAACTATCTCATTTAAAAAAACAAAAGCCAACACCCACGAGCGCAAGAAATTATATCCAAGAATATCTTTTAGAAACAAATACCTTCGGGTTACCTTTTCACATTTTTGGATGGGGCGGATGGACAGAGGCAAATTTATATGCCTCACTTTTTGGTGGGGGCATCAAAATGCCTAGGTGCACAAATTTTCTGTTTTGGGTTTAAAATATTCATGAAGTTTCAATCTGGGAGTACAAAAAACTTTTTGAAATTACGTGCGTCACTAGCTAAAATTACATATTTTTCAAAAAAAAAAGGGCCCCTTACTCTATCAAATTTAACAAAGGTTCAATTTAAAAAACCCAGGTGCACAAGTTCATTTTTCCTGAATAATAAATCCATAAAGTTTCAATTTGGCCCTACAAATAATTTCAAGTTTTTATGGTCACAAGCATGAAAAATTTCCCTATTTTTCAAAAACAAAGGCCCATAATCTGTAAAATTTTAACAAAGATTTGAAAAAAAATACGAGGGCGCAAGTTCATGTCCTAAATAAGGGGTATCCTTGAATTATCAAGACCCATAGTACAAATACTTTTTTGGGGTTATGCATGTCACAAAGTTTCGAGAAAGGGTTTTATAACAAAGGCAAAACTATATGCCCACCCCTCATTTTTGTGGGGGCATAAAAATACAATGTACCATGATATTTATTGAACATTTTTTTTAGCAAAACAAAAGTGGGGAGACGGCCTTCAACCCTTTTTCTCATGAAAAATTTATTTACTAAACTTTATTTTGAATATGAAACAATGGTTTTTCTTTTCAGAGCATATTGAGTAGAAAAAACTACTAAAATATTTTTAAGAGCAAACAAATGAGACCTTAATCAACATCTTCTGGAGGGACAGTGATCAGGGGCTGCTCTTTTGCCAAGGCATCAAAACACAACAAAATAAGAAAATAAAAAAAAACAAACTAGCCATAAAAGAAGAATAGAGTAAAATCAATCTACCCAGCTCACTTTTAATGTTGACCCTTTTCCCCTTGCTGTGTATCAGTGGGGCCTCCACGCCTGTCTGGACTCCCGTGGGGAGCAGGGGCTTGGTGGACCGGCCATTTTCCGTAGATCCATCCGAACTGTCCGAGTCCGGTGAAAAGCTGCCGCTGCGGGAAAAGGCTTTGACAAGAAGGGATGCATAACGTTATACAAATGCAAACATTAATTTTTAAAATACTCAAAACCTAGGCTAAGTTAACGCTTAACCCCATGAATATTCATGTACAAATTTATGACTTCATGAAAATTGGGTAAACTGAACTTAAAAAGTTTAAGAAATAAAGATTTTTTATTTGCCACACAGACTGTAGAATCTGAGCTACAATAATTTTATGAGCCCCACAGAGGGGAAAACCCGATCAGACAGCTCCCGTCAGACAGCTCCTATAAGATGTCCCGATTGGGGCTCCTCTGTTTTGGGCCCATTGTCAAAATGAAATCTTTAAAAAGTAAGATTTTAAAAAGGGTTTCACACTTAGATCTGTCATGTTTAAAGTAGACTCCCTCCCTTTGCATTAACTGTTTTCTTGTTTTTTCTAACAGAGCCTATTTTGCTGTGGTGTAAATTTTGTTGCTTTTATTTTGAATATTCATATCAAAATCTGTTATTTAAGATGCTAATATACAAGGATGTCGATAGAGTACTTGAAGAGCTCCATGGTCCAGCGGTAATGTTCTTGACAGAAGATTCAAAGGCTGTGGGTTCGAACCCCTGCTTGGGTCAAGTATGTTTCATGGGCTTCCCATGAGCAAAGTACTGATCCAACCCCGAAATTGTCCCAAAATGGTTTTGTAAAAATTGTTAGAACTTGTTCCAAAATGATGTATATTTAAAAATTTAATTTTTGTACAAAAACTTAAATTTAAACCAAATATCGTAACAAAACCCCTATAAAAAAATTTAGAATTTATTTTAGTTTTTTAAATTTAAAATGACTTGAATTCCATTACATGTATTATAGCTATCAAAACATTAAGACTCTTATAATGATTACTTTTTTTTTCCCCAAAAATACAAATCATCTTAACCAAACAATTATCAAGATGTTTTATTGGGGGGTTTACGCAAAAATATTTAAAAAG
>JAIFHC010000628.1:0-50000 GCA_021229015.1 Solen grandis | reverse complement strand
TCTGACCTGAAATTCAATATAACCAAATGCAATAAGCATTTTAAAACACCTTTGTCCCCTTATGGCAACCCATTAAACAAGTTACATATACTTATTAAGTTTTAACTTTATCAAAGTCGGACTAATTTTATGCTCGCTGTACCCTGACCTACTGACCTCAAACTACAGAAACATTAAAAACCCGCTTTAATAAATAAATGGGAATAAATATAATAAGGATTGTAGGCTAAAGATATCTCTAGTTAATGATCGGACAAGATCTGATCCAACAGACGAACAGATCTACTGACCAGCATGTGTAAAGTGAACTCCTCACTCCGTGAAAGGGGGGGGGGGAATAGAATAATAACCATTTACCAATATTATTTGTGTATTATATACATGTGTTTAAAAAGAGTGGTATCATTTTTTTTCACATACTGATGAAAATTTGATATATATGACAAAGATTGATTGACTTTTTAATTAACCATCGCTGCGACAGTACTTCAGTCATATAGCGACGTCCAGCCATTTACAGGTGGAGGAAGACTCTGAATGCACGAAGGCATCCGGGTAGAACCACCGACCTACCGCAAGCCAGCTGGAAGGCTTCGTGACATGAAAATCCAAATTACCATGCCGGGACTCGAACCTAGGCAGTGAGGGGCTGAGTGAGTGTTAAAGTCGGTGACTTTACTCACTCGGCCACGGAGGCCCCTATATATGAGAAAGACATAATGCATTGAATACAACTTGATTATGATAAGGATATTAAGGTATTTTGATCCGAACTGATTTCTTTTAACAAAAAAAATCTGTTTAAATTCCTATATTTTAAAAAATGTACCAATTTATATTTTATGCTGGTCAGATCTTATTTCATACGTTCATGAATTCCAAAACTTTGTTCTGATTGTGAGTCCTAGTATCTTAGCATGAGTAAATTGCCTATTGTACGAGTAGGCAGGAAAACATCTTTCTTTAACTTTCTGACATGTTATCATTAAAGTAAATAATTATATTTATAAATAAATATAAAATATATGTAAAGAAACTTATTGGATTGCATTACCTTTGTTACCAAGCGACTGCCATTTGCATCAATTGTTGCCATCTGTTTTTCTGATCGCTTCAGAAATGAAGGCATTTCTGCTTGTATTCCAAGTTCTTTCATCATGTTGATTGCATCGCGAAAGCCACGATCCACAACAAAGATGTCACTTGGGTTAATCCATGATTTGATTTCTTCTATGTTGTTTTTAAGGATATGTTTGAGTATGGAGGCATCATTATTTTTTGAATCCGCAAAGTATGGTCCTAGAACACTTACAAAATATCCTGAAGTTGAAACAATAATCATTGGTTTCACCAAAGGCCTGTTCTTGTGTACGCTGTAACTTCTCCGTTGAAACTGGAAGTTGTTGCTTTTATTGATATATATGTAAGTCCCATCTAAAACTAGAATTGCTTGGTCATGCCTCTCAGCTAAAAGATCTTGAGCCAGTTTTCTTGTGTGCTGTTCAATTATTTGTTGGCGGCTGACATGGTCAAATCCGAGGTGAAATGGAACAATGATATCAATAAGAGCTTGCCGCGCTGAATGTATTGCTCTTCTGATACTTGATTTAGTGAGGTTGAATATAGTTGACAAGATTTTGTTTGAAAGTCCACACTTCATTTTAAAGAGAAAAATTCCAAGTGTTGTAATGGATGTTCTTGCTGGGGTGTTTTTGATAGAAGTTTCAACTTGTCGGTGAAGGTCAAGAAATTGTTGTTTGTTGAGGCCAGTCAGGTTGATTATGTCTTCATCTGTATACATATGTATATTGTCGAAATACATCCTTTGGTTGGTAGATTTCAGGGCCACTTCCCGTGTTTTATTTATCAGTTCAAATACTGCAGTGCGATTCATGTAAGAATATTCCTTGGTTTTCAAGTTGAGCAGTTCTTCCTTGTTAAATTCTGTTAAGTTGTTATTAAAGTGAGATGGACAACATCTACTTTCTGCTGTGATCATGATGCCATGTTCAATAAATACTGTTTGTCTAACACTTGCTGGAACTATGATGATTTTCGGTCCAGGTTTTTTACATATAAAACAATATGAGTGACTTTTGCTGGCACATTTTATAGGGAGGTGAATTGATGGTGGACTTTTACAATCTGCCTTTGATATATTTTCTGCAGTTTCTTTTGATGTAGGTGGGATTGATGCATTCGGCTGTGCACTTGATACTGGATAGGCATTCCTGCTGCAACCCCCACAAATGAAATCTGAACTTGATGCCTCTAGAAGATAGAACTTTCTTAAATATTTTGCAATGTTTTTATTAACCGGTCTTCTTTGGTGTAGTTTCAGTTTTTTATTACACAACACACAGTTTTTTTTAGGCATCCTGTTAGAAAAAATATAAAAGGTTTTATTTGCATAATGTTTATTAAAAAATATTACTAATCAATTAACTACAGTATTTTTTTTCAAACAAAAATCTGAAACCATTAATTACTTTTTGATATAATTATCATATGTATATGGGGTGTCAGAAAAGTTTTTATTATTTTGTACGTCATTATATCGCCATTGTAATTTTAAAATAATGATATATTTCAGTTCATACATTTGTAAGCAGTTTTATTTTATTATGAATTCGGATCAATGATTTAAAGTACTGATATATAAAAAAAAAATATATAAAAAAATATGGATCTGACCTGGTATTGAACTCAGACCTCCTGCGCTGTTCGCCGCCACCGCTTCCACTACGCCACACTGTACATTTCTGACGCCTTTGTTAAAAAAAAGTATATAAAGTTTTAACGCTGATGCAACGTTTAGATTCTCGGCTTTTTTCATTTTTTTCCACCAGGTTAATTCAAATATTATACAAAAACTACTTATTAACTTTACAAAATAATGCTTTCTAAACGATCGTTTTAACTTTGTTATTGTTTCTATAACCATTTTCAAAGTTCGATATGTTGACGTCTGCACAGCGTCTTTAGCAACCCGAGCTATAAGTTGATTCATGTTACTTTACAACTATGCGATACAGGATTGTTACCAGTTTAACACAGATTTACAAAAAAAACAACAATGTTTAACACTCACCTTCTGTTCTTTAATATCACATGATCGGAAAATGTTTAAAAGTCTTCAAGACAAAGTGCGCATATAGTATTTTTGTTTCCAGTACTTTGAAACAGTGCGAGTGACTTCCCTTGATTTGTGGTTATTCTAAAGCACACTAAAAGTTGACGAATAAAAATATGTTTTCTTCCGCACAGAATAAGTTTTTTTAGTGTTGCATTCTTTGTTAGGTTTATTTATTTTTTTTATTTATTTTACTGAATGTTTTCCATCAAAATGAGCGATACATATAGGACATTATTTTATCTACTGTTAACATACGTTCGGATAGAAATAATTCGGACACGAGGACGGGTAAATACCAATATCAAGAGAATGCAAAGACCGTTTCCACGGCATTCTTGTGCATTTATGATTAGTACTTTATATTAGAATTAGTACTGGCTGGGTTTCTTAATAATAAAAATATTAATTTCACGGAAAAATGAATTGATATCAATTGACATTCTTTCTTTGTTAAAAAAAAAACAAATTTATAAATCATTTTTCTTAGGTACGAAGAGCCAAACCCGACACGACCATATTTCAAGATTAAATTCACAATACATTTGACATCATTATCTGAAAAGGAGAAATTGTCTCGTGTGGCTCTTCATATTCATTTTTAACCTAATATTGCAACAAATACTCTAAAATTAACCGTTTTGCCATTTATGTATGATATGGTAAAAACTTTTTTCTTTATATAAGGGTTCTTCTTTTGTGCTATTTTGCCTTTTTCATATAGAAAATAAGTCATATTTTATAAAGGAATTTGGTTTTCAGGAAATAGATAAGATTTAATATTTGCAAAATCACAGGGCAGAAATACAAGGTTTGTGAACTGTAAGATCTTTTGTTTGGCGTGGACTATCAATAACGTTATCAAATACCTCTCTGTATTCCTCAAATTCTGGTATATGATCAAATGCTGTAAAATCAGATAAGTCTCCTGTTCTTGCATTGAAATCACCACATAGCAAAAAATCATAACCTGCCCATTGGTTGCTGCTTAGTAACTCCTCGAGCCTCTGAATGCAGGAGATAGAAGTATCGTTATAAAAAGGTGAATTTTCTGGAGGTGCATATAACGCAACATATAAAATGTTTTTCTCATGTTCAAATAATGATTTATCTATGGCAAGGACAATACCAAATTCAAAACTTTCGGCAACTCTATTTACACAATGTACAATACTACTTTTAACAAAAACTACAACTCCCCCCATTGACCTTCCACCAAGTAATGATTTTTTGGCATTTTGACTAAATATCTTAAAGTCAGGTAGGAGTGAATCACAAAAAGCATAGTTAGTTGTGTCCCATGTTCTGGATATCAGGCTCATGTTACTAGCCGCTTGAATTTAAAAATGTAAAACAAACAATATGGCTGATCAAGGCTCTCTATATTGTCACAAATCAGACAAAAATTTAACAGTAATTCACACAAATAGACTATTCATACGTTATATTAAGGGCGCCATGGTAACGTACATGACTGCGATCCGATTGTTGTGTGTAAATTTGGAAAGTAACTTTAAGTGCTTCGGATTATATATTCACTTTGTTTTACGGTATTGTCATATTATGACAGAGGCAAAAGAAATATGTTTTCCTCGAGTGCGAATAAGGAAATAAATATTTAAAAACCTTATTTTCAGATCTACACAGATAATTTAATTCTGCTTGAAATGTGCGAGCGTAAATCGTGTTTTAAAATCTATCCCTTTTATTTTAGAGATTTCGTCAACAGGACTCAATACCTTGTTTGAATAATAAATTTATTACTTTCAGCCATTTTAATTGTTAGCACAATGAAAGTGATTTCGATCAAAAGATGAAATAAATCGTGAATAATTACTCCTGTCTCGTTCAGTACAGCACATAATCCAAACAAATGTGCAATGTAGCACAACTATCGCTCTGCTGTGAATCCGATAAAAGTTTCCATTAGTAATATATAAATTCTTCATGTCAGCCCCGTCAGTATATTTCAAATACACATGACACATTGACACAGACTTTGGTGTAAGGTCGGTCTGACATTCATGAATTTTCGATATTATAATGTAAAGGCTATATACAACTATACACCAGGTATGATGTTCGGTCGTCTAGTTAAATCATTTACTGCTTGAAAATCTGCACACGATGTTTCTTCTCCCCCACAAAAGGAAGATTCAAAATCAGAATGGCCTCGCAAACAATGGGCTTCACACCCTAGGAAATCGTGCCTCCACATTCAGTTAAACCAAGCTACGCTAAACTAAGCAAACAGACACGAAATGTATTGCATAAAGTGTCCGTTCCGAAATATATTTGGTTCATTGTATGACTTTTAAATGGTTTTGTATTGCAAAAGTACTGGTATTTTAGGAAGTGTGAGGTACTTATTGTTTGTGACTCGATTTTTTTCAGCTTCAAAATTCTTCATAAAGTAACTCAGCGCGGGTAAGAATTGGTTGGGGTCCGCGTGGTTTCACATTTTTTTAAGCGCTTCACTGTGATGACGTCACACCATCAGCATAGCGAATTTTGACATGATAGCATGCAAAAATGACACCATGTGGTTAGTTCACATATTAGAATGTTGTGTATATTAAACTGCGGCAATACATAAGATGGTTTTAACAACAAATCATGTGTACGGACAAATCAACAGAGTATTTTGAGTAGTAATTACAAGCAAGCCAGTATGACAAGATATTATGCCGTTTGGACAAGCCAACATGTCGTTTAAACAAGATATCAATTCATTATGACAAGAAATCATGCCGTTGGGAAATGATATTATGACGTTTAGACAAGACAGCATCTCGATATGACAAGCCATGATAACACGTAATATGGTCAAGATACCACGACACTTTGACAAAATAAAACGTATGTCCGACATGATATCACGTTATATGAACACGATACCACGACACTTTAACATAATATTACTCATGTCTGACATGAAAACACACAGTTTGAACATAACAACATGCTTTTTGGACAAGATCACACATTCATCAGACAAGATATCATATTAAGTTGCCACAATAGTGCAACACTTGAGAAAATTTGATACAATTGTAACAAGATAGAACATTAAGCAAAGGAATCAACTTGAAATATCTCAACATAAGACAGTTACGGCGTTCTATAATTAAAACTTTACTTTATGTTCTAACTTACATAGGATATAACCTACATTTTGATTGGACGACATGCGCGTCACGTGATATTCTTTATGTGTAGTGCATGTATCAGTTATTTGAATGTGTGTGTCTATTTCGAAATAGTGTTATTGCGCCTTATCAAAACTGAAAGCACAATAGGGAGTCGGCGATCTGGATTTAATTATTTTGAACATTCCCCAATTCAGTTATGGAACATTTTAACACAAGACCTTACAGTTGAATTTACCTGAAAGTAAAATTTAATTATACTTGTAAAAGGTGATGAAAAAATGGACTGAACATGTTAAAGTTACACATGTTTAATATTATACTACTATGAACTGTGCTATTTAGAGCGACAGAGACAGAGAGAGAGAGCATGAGCGAGAATGTGTATGTTTGTGTGATTGAAGATTTTTCTATCCTAAAAGGTGTCAAAATTGAGATCTAATCGTCGAAATATTAAAACTGTGCATCGAAAATCGTTTGGTTATGTCTTGTTTTTGCTGTTTAGTCCCCCCCTTTTGTACACAAGGATCACGCTTCAAAATACGGTATTGTGTACTACTGCCAAAGCTACACACTCCTGTGGGCGGAGCTATAAAAGCGCGCTATAATGCCATGCTCGTAATGATTAAGTGCAGCTCTCAACGGGTCCCATTCAGTGATATCATTGATTGAAAATGTAGGTTATGTTCTAAGATACAATAATTAAATAGTAAAAATATATTCCCTAGAATAAATAGTTTATATGGTGACAACGACAAAATGGTGATGACAACAGTGATGATGACGACGATGATAATGATGATAACAGTTGTATTAGGGTCGATTTTATTGAAAATAATAGTGTTGAATAATACAATTACTATACCTAGTAACTCCTTTGCATATAAACGGTTTTGGGTCATCTTGGATCTATATTTAGAATGTACGTCGTCCTGTTTAGTTGATTATATAGTTAACTAGGGTATGTACAACTGATAGTTAAATAATAATGATTTTAGTGGATATTGTCTAATCTGTCGCGACAGAAGAAAGTCGTAATAAGCACTGCTTCCTTCAGTGCTTTATTGAAACCTTGACTCTGTATGTGCTGAATAATAAAATATGTTTAACTAATGTACCGCGACGTTGCGGTCGTCACAAGTCATGATCGCTTATCTTCGCCCTTGATTATGTACCAACCGAAGCGATGCTTTAGTGACAATCAGAACATCACTATTGCACATCAACCTGTATTTATTGTTTATACAATATGCACATTTAGGCCTTCTGTATTTACCTTTATTTTTTTTTATAAATGATATCTATATGCCACCATAATAAGTAATTATTTATTATTCACTTTCTTATAGACCAAATATGACACAAGTATATGCAAATTAGTTGCTGATATGATAATTTACAAACAAATCGACCCTAATACTACAGGAGCAGGTAAGGATGGTGATGAAAGCTCACCTGAGGAGAGACACTTTCCTGATATATTGTCCAGTAAAGGAAGGCGGAGATCAGGTATGTACCACTGATAGCTGAAAAAAAGATAGTCAGATCAAGATTAGTCAACGACTAATTTTGAAATTATTCTAAAGCCATGCCGCGTTACTTTTATCCAGGAAAGTGGCCAAAGGGTTGGGACATAAATTCAACATTTGATAAAATTTGGAAACAACTTTCTACAGCGTGTCAGAACTTATACCCAAACGTATTCCTCTCGATGGTTTCTGGGTTGTACCAGTACTCTGCGCCAGAAAAAAGTAAAATAGTGCCCCGCTACAAAAGGGTATTGAATCCGCAACCATCGGATCTATTTGCAATGAAAACTAAAGCATCTTTATTTGAATATAAAAATACCATGTTGAGTAACATAATGTCTTTAAACGTCACATTTATTTTCAAATATTGTAGACATTAAAAACTACTTTACATTGGTAATCTGATAAATCAAAGTGGACCAGTAAACTAAATGGCTTAGCGAAATGTTTATTTCAAGCCTCGTTTGAAAAACTAAAGTATTCAAGTATTCGCTTGCATTTGTAAATAAATACAATGAAAGACGGTGGCATTTTCAGGCTCTTCATTTTTCTATCTGCTGATTTGCATATAGTCAATTAATGAAGCAGGAGAAAATGTCAATTAATATTCATATAAGTTTTTAAGTTATAATAATTATGTCTTAAGTGGTTATCCCTCACCTTCATCTCCATGTCTAACAGAAAACTTCATTTGTATATAATAAGCAATTGTTCTTTTATCGATATCAGAATATACATTTTTTTCCTTGCGTAAATGCCTGCTCAAAAAAGAATCAGACGATGCAGGTATAAAATAAAGTTTACACTTACCGAGTAAAACAATGGTGTAACCTTTTTTATGTTCGAATGGACCATTCATCTTTCTACATATGACACTAGAGTAGAAATATTTACTCAAGAAACTGATCTTCCAAAGATATTCCGGGGAAAAATTGTAACTAGTTTTTGAAACTTGTGGTTTGATCCTATTGTATTATACCATTTTAACTGTATTTGTATTGTTTTGATTGTACATGTATATGAATCTGATATTAATATATCTTTTGATCAGTCTCAAAAGTTAATCCGGTCCAGTCTACAAAAGTTCCGGCCCAATTTATGAACAGAGATTGTGACGTCAGAAGTTTTTACTAGTTGACACGTTGGGTCCAGTCTACCAAAGTTATTCCGGACGATTCCAGCCCCGGACGTCAAAAATTATTCTGGACCAGTCTACAATTCTCAGTGCAGGGAATCACTGAAAAGAAATAGGACCAAGTTTTGAGTGATCGACAGACAAACCAAGGTAGGCTAGATTGCATCACACCTCATTTTAACACGGCCTAATATAAACATTTATTTAGAATTTGTGATATTCTTTCTTTTAGATTGCTTCTGTGATTGAGAACATTGTAACCATATATAAAATTCTATAAAATTGCTCGGGTTTTTCAATGTTTTCTATTAAACGTTAAGGTGCAATCACAAGATAGGATAAATTGATGCAGAAAATTATATTTTATTTCATGTAACGGAAATGCCTACATATTTTTCAAAGATGACCATACACGTGATCAAATACCCAAACTATGGTAAATTTAAACCAGTATGTACCAGCTTGATGTTTTCAGTGATCATTATCCAAGGTATCGGTTTCAACTCAACAGTTCAAGTTTTGTAATATGTACAAGTGCCAAGGTGAGTTTTTGGGACCAGCCTTTGTCCGGCGGTCGTCGTCGTGAGTCGTCAGTCAATAATTTACTTAAAAATCTTCTTCTCTGAAACTACTGATGGGAAAGTGATCAAAATTTGCAAGGGTATTGCTAAGGTAATCCCCTATTAACATTGTTCAAATGGTTCCAATCAGTTGCATAATTAGGTCACAGTAGCTAAAAATAGTTTTTAAAAATACAATCTTAAAAAATCATCTTCTCTGGAAAACCACCAGGCTTAGAGCTTAGATATTTGGAATGTGGCTTTGCCTAGTAGACCAAGTTTGTTCAAATCATGACCCTGGGGTCAAAATTGGCCCCGCCCCAGGGTCACTTTATTTCACATGGACTTATATAGGAAAAACTAGAAAAATCTTCTTTTCAGAAACAACAAGGCCTGGAGTTTAGACATTTTGTGTGCAGCATTGTCTAGTAGATCACTACCAAGTTTGATCAAATCGTGGCCCAGGGATCAAATTTGGCCCTGCCATAGGGGTCACCTGATTTTATATAGGCTAATATGGGAAAACACTTGAAAAAGTTTCTTCTCAGAAACCACAAGGCCTGAAGTTTAGATATTTGGTGTGTAGCATTTTCTAGTAGACATATACCAAATATGTTCAAATCATGACCCTGGGGTCAAAATTGGTCCCACCCCAGGGTTCACTTGGTTTAACATAGACTAATAGATGGAAAAAAAAGAGAAAAATCTTCTTGTCACAAGGCCTGGAGTTTGTATATTTGATATGCAGCATTATCAAGTAGATCACTACCAAGTTTGTTCAAATCATAGCCCTTGGGTCAAATCTGGCCCAGCCATCGGGGGTTACCTGATTTTACATAGGCTAATATTGGAAAAAATCTTCTTCTCAGAAACCACAAGGCCTGGAGTTTAGATATTTGATGTGCAGCATTGTCTAGTAGATTACTACTAAGTTTGTTCAAATTATGGCGCTGGGGTCAAAATTGGCCCTGCCCCAGGGGTCACTTAATTATACATATTCTAATGATACCAGATGAGCGATCCTGAACCATTATGTCCCTCTTGTTTGGTTTACTACAAAATCGCTAGATATGAACGTGCAAACATTGACACTGCTCTGTAACCTTATTTTAAGTGTAATTGTGAATCAAGAAAGATTGTGGACAGGCATTTTCCAAAAATTGTAAAACAAACAAACATGATGTATCCTTGTCCGTTTTAGCTATAACAGGTGCAGAAACAAAAAGGAATCGGTGTTAAAATGGGACCCTTTCAAGTATTTTGTATTTGTCTGCGTACTTTTTTGATCACTTGATCAAGGGTAATTCTTTCGTGGACAAAAGGTATCAAACAACACTGAAGGTACACATATAAAAACATCCATTCACTGTTGTATTATATATACAACAATTATTGTACATACATTACTGGGTTATTTAATGCTTATTTTCGATTTCCTTCGGAGCCTCTGTGACCGAAAGGGTAAAGTCGCTGTATTCGAATCCCGGCAGTGTCATTCGGATTTTCATGTGAGGAAGCCTTTCAACTGGCATGCGGTAGGTCGGTGGTTCTACCCGGGTGTCTCCATGCATTCCATTCGGGGTCCCCCTGCACCTGTTATTAGCTGGACGTCGCTATATGACTGAAATACTGTCGAAGCGACGGTTAACTCAAATAGTCAAGTCAAGTCAAGTCGGTTTCCTTCAGATGGTGACTGTTGTAATGAATAATATTCTACCTTTTTAACGCATTGGGAGACAGAGCAAACCAAGATATGACTGCATATTGGAGGAGATATCTAACCAAGTTCAACACTGCTTTTTCCTACGATTCAACAAAGTCTACATGTCAAAGAAGAACCCATTGTTTTAAATACCATTTAAAGTTAAAAAAATCATCAATTCATGAATTTTAATTTGAGAACATGATTTTAAAGCTACATGTTGAATATATAAATGTTGGTAACATCAAAGCCACACACATTCCATATCTCTACTTGGAGTTTAATATCCAGATTTTAGTGTGGCATTTATTTCAAAAATCTTAATAATATAAGCAGTTTACGGACATATTTTTTCATTAGATTTTTATTTGAAAATGATCAAAAACTTTATTGATTATGTGCAAGAATAAATACAATGTTTGTTATTAACGGTAACTCATAGGCCAGTGCAGCTAGGTGTTCCTGTACTTCATAATTTAAGAAGGGCATATTACCGGCGAAATCACATTACACTACAGTACGAAACGATATTTTGGCTTTTAAAAAAAAAAAAAAAAAGAGACATCAACGGCTCATACACATGCATTTGTAGATAGGGTAGTGAACTACTGTCTATCAGCATAACTGTATTGATTTATGATATTAGAGTATTATTCAATGTTGCTAAAATGTAAATTAGTTTCTCTGATTTTATGTATGTGCTTTTGGGTATCTGTAACAAACTTATCATTATTTCCTGTTCGTCTGCATTTCTTACATACAAATTAATTTAAACACCTAGGAATATGTTGTCTTCTCCCATTTTTCATATTCGCCATTTATCATACAACAAAATGTGAAAAATGCGCTATAATTATCATGATTGTGTAATAAATGTGTTAAATAATCTAGAGTGTGTTCATTTCAGCAAATATATAATTTTAATATAATTTTCTACAACAATATATCCTAATATTTTTATTTAAAATAAGTGTATTTTGAGCTAATATTTCGTCATAACCTGAAAATAACTCGGACCTATACCGTAAAAGATATTGACTTAATATGAAATAAATTTGAACTGTTTACAACAACGAGAAAAGTTGAATATCATCATTAACACTAAACAAATGTACATGTGATAGGTGAAGTTTAAAAAGAATGTATTTCAAAATTTAATTTACCTTGATTTTTCTCTGGAAGCGCACTTCTTCTGTAACTTGGTCTTTCAATAGTTTTACATAAACACGATCTAGCGATTTATCATTCGGAATATATTTCTACTTTTCTAGCGAGGCAGACAGACAGAGGCTATGGCTATTTCCCGGCCTGTAATAAATAGAAAATCCTCTTTATTCAGCATGAAATAATATTTATCCCCCGAATGTATGTAAACACCCTTCTGATATCGATAACAGATTATTCTATATGTACGTTCACTTAATGTAATACTACTGTCAAAGTCCGATACTTGTATGGATGCACAATACTGTACTTGCATTTAGGCAAAGTCCCTGTAATAGTTACGCTATGTCTTAGACCACTTAACCTTTACCAAGATAACTGAGGCCCCCTGTTCAAACATTAAGAAACCTTGGTTATCTCAGTGAAAGGCCACGATGTCCGAAAGGTAGCGGAACCATTGCAGGTACTTTACCGTAAAAGTCATTTTATTTCAATTGTATTACTGAAATACGCGGTTTACAGTAAATAACAGCCGTACATTCACACTTCTGTTGAGGCATTGAATACTGATCCTCTTAACTATAATACCCATCGATGTGGCCAATTATGTATACTGATGGTAAAAATAAACGCAGGGTAAAACAATATTACATTTATTTTGTTAACAAGATTCAAAACGTGGTCACGTTTGACCAGCTACTGCAAGCCTTATGAATGAATTATTTTCATCATCGCTCATGTATGTTTGTGTCACAAGGTCACGGTGGTTCAATGAAGGTCGCCATAGTTCAGTGGTAAGCTACTATTAAGGTTGTGAATTACTATGAGACCTTCCCGGCGGTAAGCCTTAGTTTAATCCAGGAACCGTCGAGATGGATGGCATGTAGTACGAGTTGTGAGAACACGTTTCACAATTAATATGCCTCGAAAGCTTAGTATTAACGCGCTTCGCTTCTCACCAATGTGTCCCGGGTTCGATTCCTGGTCACGTACGTGAGAAGGTACAGTGGTCGCCTGTCCATACACGTGGGTTTTCTTCAGGTTCTCCGCCCCACCCACCCCCACTCACACAATAATGGCCACACACGCCGCTATCAGACCATCGAAAGTGAATGATATAAGTTGTGAGAATTTGTTTCTTAATCAATGTAAAATAAATAAAGCTTAAATTAAAACATAATTTAAACCAACACGATTGTTAACGCAGCGTTTCTTTACCCTTCAGTATAATTATAGTATAACGAAGATCTGATGCATTTGTCTTTCGAACCCAATTATGGCTTTGTTTACAATGCTCTGTTTTGAACAACCCCATTGTCCTTATTAACAATAAAAAGCAGCGACGGAAGCTCAGGGACTGATCAAATAAATGTATTTAGTGTACTGTGTTTGTCTTCGTCAGTAAAGAAAACACTAATTAACAACGTGAATACACAGCCTGTGTTATTCATACATAATAATTTGTCTATTTAGTATTATTGTATTGTATTGGGGTTTACCGTCGCTGCGATAGTATTTCAATCATATAGCGACATCCAGCTTATTACAGGTGGAGGAAGACCCCGAGTGCACAGAGGTACCCGGGTAGAACCACCGACCTACCGCAAGCCAGCTGGAAGGCTTCCTCACATGAAAAATCCGAAGTCCTTTCCGGGATTCGAACCCACAGTGGTGAGGGGCCGAGAGATTTGTAGTCCACGACTGTAACCGCTCGGTCATGGCGGCCCCTTGTCTAATTAGTAAGCATAAGGAAAAGATTCAAGATTAAAAACTTTATTCAATTGTAACGTTAACATATAATGTTTCTTAGAAATTTCATTGTAAAAAAAAACCCCAATAAATTTCGAGCACATATGCGTACATACATGCATACACGAATATTTCACACCGCAACCTCACCAGGTTGCGGTTCACTCTCTCTCTCTCTTTCTGTCTCTCTGTCTCTATATATATATATAGATAGAGATAGAGAGAGAGAGAGAGACTAAATTTTATGACATAATGGCATTCGAATACTATAGTAAACGATATGATAACAAATAGAGGATGATTTGGTGCAAATAAAAAAGTCCCACATAAAGCAAAAATGTCTTAATTAAACAAAATAAATACGTAAAACGTAAATCATAGTACAAGTATGTAGTCTTACACTGCATTATAATATAAGTACAATATATAATTTAATAGGGTTGGCGAGATTCAAATGCATAGTAAGCCTCCGTGGTCGAGAAGGTACAGTCGCTGACACTCAATCAGTCAATCACTGCATGGGTTCGGATTTTCATGTGAGGAAGCCTTCCAGCTGGCTTGCGGTAGGTCGGTGGTTCTACCCGGATGCCTCCGTGCATTCGGGGTCTTCCTCCACCCGTAATTAGCTGGACGTCGGTATATGACTAAAATACTGTCGAAGCGACGGTTAACTCAAATAGTCAATAGTCAAATGCATAGCATATATATAAAGACAAAATATCTAATTCAGACACTTCTTCAGAATTCATAAGTTCCATACAAATATAAACACTTTGTTTGGCATAGTAATACATAGTAATAGTAAGGTACTTTCTTCGAACATGGCAGATACAAACAAAATGAAAGTCGTCCTTAATATCTCTAGAATTACATAAAACACAGTATCATTCATTACGCAGTATTGATGAACCATTCCGTTCAGTTTCAATCCTAAGTTTACGTGAGGGTAATCTTAATGTCGTAAATGGTACATTATCTTGGTAAATGTTTAATTTAATTTGTTTATAAACTGACTTATTGCTATTACTTACTGGAAAGTCCCATTTTTGCTTGAACTGATATATAAGACATTGCCTAAAGCAGCTCGTTCACAGATGATCGGTAGAAATAAAAAATATACTGTTTATGCAGTTTTGTTTCCTAACGAATAAAATTGGCAAGTGTATTCACACTACACGAGTAAATGCTTTTTTTCGTAACCGTTGGCGAAATATAGAATACAGTATCCCCGAAGCAGACGTGCTTGTGTCACCACGTGACATGTGACACGCAACATGGCGTCTTCGCCAGTTAAGGGTAGCGATTTCGTAAGTTCAGCCCATGATGTTAGAGCAAAAAGTGAATGTGATCAGCTAAGTCATGGCAAATGAAAAAAGAAAATATAAATATAGGTTTCATAATTCTAAATACAGTTTCAATACCGTCTGTGACGTTATTACCTGTGATTGGGAAACCCTCCATTTTTTTTTACAAACACGGATGTTTACACTGGATGACCATGCGTCTGAAGATGGGTAATGACGTAATACATAGTTAAAAATCAAATCCTTAGTCAATGTCCATCTGTGAACGAGCTGCTTTAAATAAAGGAAAACAATTTTAAAAATTTACACTTCTAGTATAATCCCATAACTGTGAAAATCTGTCTTATTATTTAAAATAAATTCGACCTTAAAATGATTTCGCGGATCTTTCTGATCTGATAACGATATCATTTGTTGAAATTATTTTAGACTAAAATTTTATAATGCGTACGCATCTATTGACATAATGTAATTCTCCTTACACAGACGTATTTGCAGGTTGATTGTTTAACATAAATTAGAGACTTACCGAACTTCAGATGCACTCTTTCTATATTTTTGCTTCCCCCCCCCACTCACACCGCTCGCATAATTCAATATAGATCCTACAAATGCGTCGAATGACTGACATACAGTGCTGGACTTTAAACTGATCATATTAAGACTAACAAATAAGGTTTTTAAAGTTCTCATTCCTCCCCAGCAATGGAAACCTGGTTTAAAAAAAACAACAAGAAAAAAACTGCCGTAATAATTAAACACAGTAATCAAACATATCAACCGTTTCAATAACGTTATTGTTAAAACCCGCTGTTTATTATCTCTAAGTGAACCCCCTTTTTCTAAAAACAACTTTTGTTTATGACTTCTGGTCCCCAATATTAAAAGATCCAAACTATGTTGTAGAAAGTCTGACGATTTATCCATGAGCGAATAGCATTAAAATGAAGGTTATATCATCAATATTTAAACCCCAGTTGGTGGAACAAGAACAGAACACTAATTGTTAATGGTATTAATCATAATGCTATTCTGCACTGCATAGCGTTCTCTTTTTCTATTCTCTCAATATCTCATGCTCCGTGAAGTTGCGTATTGAGCCAACAGATTCTTGTTTCCTGGTAAGGACGTAGACTAGTTCATACGTAGTACGCCCAGGTATCTTTCTCTTACATTTTAAAAACAGCAAATAAAAGTTTAATCAATGAACTGGATAAGTAATCAACAAATTCATTTCCATTATGCAGGCACTTTCGCACACAAATATCCGACACCAATGTCCAAGCGTTTCGAGTCGTTGTTTTAGCACCAGCAATGCTCACTGGTTTCAGTCCGATATGTGATACGCAATGTCCACGTGTTTTGAACTGCCCGATGTGTACCAGCAATATCCACTTGTTTGTTTTGTTGTACCAGCAATATCCAATTTTTAGTTTTGTTATACCAGCAATATCCACTTGTTTGTTCTGTTGTACCAGCAATATCCATTTGTATGTTTTGTTGTACCAGCAATATCCACTTGTTTGTTTTGTTATACCAGCAATATCCACTTGTTTGTTCTGTTGTACCAGCAATATCCACTTGTTTGTTTTGTTGTACCAGCAATATCCACTTGTTTGTTTTGTTATACCAGCAATATCCACTTGTTTGTTTTGTTGTACCAGCAATATCCACTTGTTTGTTTTGTTATACCAGCAATATCCACTTGTTTGTTTTGTTGTACCAGCAATATCCACTTGTTTGTTTTGTTGTACCAGCAATAACCAATTGTAAGTTCTGTTATACCAGCAATATCCACTTGCTTGTTTTATTGTACCAGCAATATCCACTTGTTTGTTTTATTGTACCAGCAATATCCACTTGTTTGTTTTGTTGTACCAGCAATATCCAATTGTTTGTTCTTGTTATACCAGCAATATCCACTTGTTGTTTTATTGTACCAGCAATATCCACTTCTTTGTTTAAGGGTGTTTTTCACAATAGCGCCATTTTACTATATAGACAAAGAAGGAAAATCAAAACTAGCGAAAATATTTTTTCAATCTTGGCATGATTAGAGAGAATCACACTAGAAACAAATGTATGGGATAACAATGGGGGTCTCCGTGCTACTTTTCGAGTTATCTGCCCCTGAATGTGAGTTTTTAGCTTTTTTTCTGTCATTTTTAAGGGCAGATAACTCAATTACATCGGCTAACAACACCAAATTTAATTTCAACACGATTTTTTGGTACTATATCCCCTATCACTGTGTAAAAGATGTAGAAATTCTATTCAACAGATTTTATACTTTAGTCGCAAACGCGAATGTATAACAATATTCTTTCTTTTTTTTCAAAAAAGGCATCATGTCTATTTGCTGAAACATTGTGAGAAATCAATTGAATAGAATTGTTTTAAAATTTGCAAAATGATTAAGACTGAAACAACAAATAATAATGTGAAATAAAATAAAGTAATAATAGGCTTGATTTTGAGTTATCTTCCCTTTGAATTGACAGAAAAGAAAGAACAACAGGGTGTTCAAAGCACTTGGATATTGCTTGGTACCAGCAATATCTAAGTGTTTAGAACACCCTGTCGTGGTACCAGCAAAGTCTACATGTTTCAGTCCGATAGTGTGGTACGCAATGTCCACATGTTTTTAACTCCCCGTTGTGGTACCAGCAAAGTCCAATATTGTGGTACCAGTGATGTCCACGTGTTTTGAACACCCTGTCGTGGTAAAAGCAATGTCAACTTGTTTCATTCTGGTATTTTGGCACCAGCAATGTCCATTTGTTTCAGCCCATTTGTTGTGTGTCGACGTCTGTAAAATACCCCGTTTTGGTACCAGTAATTTCCACTTGTTTCATCCCATTTGTTGTGGTACCAGCATTGTCTACGTCTGTAAAATACCCCGTTTTGGTACCAGTAATGCCCAATGTTTCAGTCCGGAGGACTGTAAAAGATTTCTTGATTCCAGATGTATATCCAGAAAACTTACAAATACATCATTACATCAAATTTTAACCTCTGCCATTTAGTGTGGCATTTCTGTTCCCACTCCCACATTAAAGGGCGTCTAGAAGCTACATCATAGAGCTCTGAGAATTACTTCTAATGAATTTAAATTGCACAGGGAGACCTTTTAAAGGAGACTAATTCGACTGCTTTACAATTTAGTAGAACATTTAACATTGATATAGAAACTATCATATGTCTTTATAATGACTCACATCAACATCTATATCACCATGTAAATTTTTAATATAACAATTGCTCTTTCAGGTATATAAATATTGATGTGAAACTGTCAAGATCATCAGCTATAGTAAGAAATGGCCGCCAGAGTGTGGACCAGTCAAGACAAGTTCAAATTTCGCAGACTGATTTGCAACTCGACAGGCCCATCCTCAAATGCTCAGTGTACTCTTAATCTATATACGATATTTTATGCTTCAAAAATACTTTTCTGTTTATAAAAATATAATAAATGAATAATTAAATGAACCCATTTTTCTTATCTGTTTTGTAATGTGTGCTATTATAGCTTATATTTGCATTTTCGAGTCTATTTTATGTTGCGTTTTATGTACCCATGTTAATGCAACATTATGTAAATGTTTTATTTCGGACCGGCAGGAGCCGGTCCGGTTACTGATACGGTTTTGCCAGGCTTAGCTGTACAAGGAGTTTCTTCGTGCCTGTCTTTACTTTTAATTTTGTACAAAGGTTAGAAAAATGTAAAAAATATACGTTTTTGAATTTAAAAAAATCGATGATGAACAAATATAACCATTCTGTAGATATTTTTTTTATTTATGTTAATTTTATTTGCGGAATGGTCACGCTCTTAGCGGTTTATATTGCGGCACAACGCAAAATCAAGTATACACGTACTTTTCGTACTTACACTTCTTCTGCTAACGATAATAACAACTTTTGACTATAGGAACATGGGTTGTAAAACAGATTACATCACGTTATTATTTAAACTTTTTGTATAATAAGTTACCTGCTAGGAATGTAGACCTTTGATTTAGTCCTATTGTAATTATGCTGAAATCACTTTCACGAAGTACGAAGCCAATACGAAAAACAATATGTATTTAAATTAATACATATTTTATTCAAGAATACATAGGATTAATCAACAGGCTAAATGCCCATGTGAGTCCACTCTTTTGGTCATATCATAGCATATGACAAATTAAAAGTATTGCATGCATTATGACAATAGATATATAGAAATACAAATAAAAAAAAATAATATATTGCATTACAGGGAGAAATATGACAAAATTTGTGCCTAAAAATATATAAAGTGTCATTTATAGGGACCATCTAAAATCAAAGCGCTAATAGCGCTGAGAAACAGGGTTTTTAATATGATGATGTCTCATTTCTTTTGTTTATCAAAGTAAATTCAATAAACGATAACCACGTTTTCAATCGACACCAATAAACCCAATGTAGTGGGTGTTAATTATAAGAACACCGGTTGAGGTTCAATATAAATATATTTTGTCGTGGTTCAAAGAAAAACCTGCAACATACAAAATACTTTAAATAAGTTGAACATTTATTCGAGTAATTACACATGTAATCACCAACGTTTACTCACAAGATAAAATATCAAGATTTACATTGTATTTCTGATAAGATTTTAAATAATAATAGTAAATATACTAATATTGTTTAAGTAACAATTCTACAACTCACCAGGCACGTCGAATAATATAACATGAAAATGATAATGTAGCTCAAAGGTAACAGCGACGACTGGATGTTTATCAAATGACATCGAAAATCGAAGTGCCTAGAGTTATAAAATTGGTGGTGAAATTAAGAACAAAGCGCGGGAAAGGAGCACGGGGGACGGGCCAACCAATAGCAAACTTGCATCATACTCGCACCATAACAACCTTACATAACTCTTAATTAGGGTATACCTCACTCGGACTCTCTCGGACATACTCTCTCATTCTCTTGGACAATTACAGAACGTGCACGTGACATTACAAACAGGAAGTAGATAGACGATCACAATAACAGAACAATGTACATGAGACATAAACAAATGAGAACATGAGGCAAACCATTAAAATCACGCTCTGCTACACCAATGTTATAAATCCGCTTTAACTTTGCTTGAACACGGTCGTTAAAAAAAGGTGAACACATTATTTGTTTCAATGGATTTCTAAAAAAAGCACATCGCTACTCTTACTTTCCCCATTTCTCATGCCCAAAGTTTACAAGATTATATGAATATGTGGAAGGAAATCTAAAATAACAAACTTCATTATTTATTTTATGTTTGTTTGTTTTTTCTTTTCATTTTATATACACATTTTCTTGTTATAGATAATTAATGATATTCAATATTACAAAAATGTATGTATCTGATATTGCAAAAATAATTTAAAAAAGTTTGTTAACATTGTCTCCGGCTGTGACTCGAACCAACACCCTTTTTCAACGCCGTTTGCATTGCGATCTATCCTGACTATTTTACCCACTGCACTAATGAGCCATACAGAAGAAATTTAATCTATATATGGTTGCCTATTGCTGGAAATTCCAGCCAGTCATTGTTTCAAAATATCTCAGAATGAGGTGCGATTTTTTTTTCGCTCGCGTACTTTCTTTTTTCATTACAGTTTATTTAAAACGTTATCTCCAGCATCGATTATTTTAATTCAGTTTCGCCTTCCATAACGCAGTCGTACTGAAATAAGTAAGAACATTATCACCATTTAGTGATAAGACAGATAACAAAATTTAGAACTATTTTTCTGCGTAGAAAAAAAAGGAATTCTATGGTGGCATATTTCTGCCAGCCACTTATCCACTTAGATATGTCGAAACTTTTCTGAAAAAAATGTCACATAGTCAGTTAGTATCTGGCAAGTAGAAAAATTTCGTGTTATCCTCTTAGGTATCTTAACAGAACAAAACTGCCTGTTAGTGCCCACTACTGCCAGCCATATATTCACTTAAGATAACTGGTTATCTCGCCTTTTTTCAAGTTAGTCAGTTAAATTATGTGGATAACAAGCATTTTTTCACATAATTATCTGGAAAAAGGCATGATATCCAGTTAAAATAAGTGAATATGTGATTGGCAGTAGTGGGCACTAACAGACAGTTAAGTCCTGTTAAGATACCTAAGTAGATAACTTGAAAATTTGCTACTTGCTAGATACTAACTGAATATGTGACAATTTTTCAGAAAAGTTTCAACATAGCTAAGTGGATAAGTGGCTGGCAGAAATATGCCACCATAGAATTCTATAAAATATAGAGATGCCTAAATATAGCCCAAAACTGTTGTCCGAGTCAACATGTGTGCCACCATAGAGTAGCGTTGCAAGCATCCCTTTTCAAACATCTCAAAATGCAGTCTTTTTTACATGCTGGTTCCCAATGAATTTCTGCGTTAAGTAAAGAAGCAAGTACCAGTAGAGCACCGAAATGAATATTACACCATTTTCCTGCAATAACGGAGAATCACGCCAACAACAATAGTTCTTCGGCCCGATTCATTGACGCTTGCGTCAAAATTTTTCTTGTGTATTCTTATATGCCTGAACGTTTGTATCATTTGCTTACATTTCCTTTTTACAAGCTGTTTGATTAATTTATTGCCTTGTTTTATTTATTGCTTTGTTTGTGTCGGAAAATAGCTTTAAACTTGCAATATTTGCTTTGCACAAAACCGACCATAAATAAAGTTTCTAGCATCCTATATGTTTTTTTGGCGTAGCTGTATAAAATTGATTTTGACCTATTTCTTGAACCAATCAAATGTTGGTATGCAAATGAAGCCAGAGTAAATGCAATGCTATCATTGGCTTGTATAATTTAATTTTAGGATATTTAGGATAATCCAGCTTAAAATTGGAGTTTCAGGTTTTATATATCTTTCTACCTATTATAACAGGTTTCTTTTCCAGTTTAAACATGAAAGGTACAACAGAAATGGATATTTGACACGTGCTTCGGCAAAATGATTTAAACAACAAAATAAGGAGCACACGTTTGGACAAAGACCACAGTTACCTGCCCTTGGTTACCCGCATCCGGATATGCCTACACAGAATATAGTCACCCTATTTAATGCTGAAAATTTGTGTGAAATGGCCGACCGGTGCACTAAATTCATACGTATCTTATTTGGCCTTAAATAGGTCAAAAAGTAATCGGGTGACCCCATATTTAAATGTACAGATTTATTTCTCTTGAATAGATTTATCTAATGAGGTTAAGTTTGGATGTCAATTTTCCTTACAGAACTTGTCATTTATATATATGCTTATAAAGAATATAAAGTAAAATTAATTGTGGTCTCATTCCTGAAATAGACTGCCTTTTGGGAGGTGGGTCACCTACTTTCATTATTAATAACTTTTTTATTATGCATGTTTTAGACTTGAAATTTGGCAGAGTTGTTGCCTATAAGGATATAAATATGTTACTATATTTGTTTAAGAAAATACATAATATTCTTTATATGATATAATATGATATATATATAGAAGTATATAATTTTTCCTATCTTACTAAAATTTTACCGGAATCTACTTTAGGTTTGAAAGATACATGTTTATAATAGCCATGACAACAGCAAGGTTAAAATGCCTCACTTTGGTATGAAACAGCAGAATGGGGCAAATGGGGTAAAATATTCCCTTTTACTAGCAGAAAAAATGTCCAAAATGAGAATAACTGCCATGGGTAGTCAGGTTCCACAAACCAGAGGCTCAACAAAGACCATTTTTTCCAGATGCAGCTTAGCATACTATCCATGTTGATAGATTGCGACATATTCTGAATCATAGAATTCTGCTTGAAAGGCATGATTGTGAGGTTCCGCATCTGTGCCATGAGTTACTCTGCATAAATGTGGAACACTTTTGACTTGAGCCCCATGATATCAACATGAGACAGCAGATTTGTATTAATATGGGGTGTTGTTTAGTCCATGATGACTATCATGAATGCCGTGACAACAAGTGTAAGAATTTGGCAAATTTTCTTTCTTCTTCTAAATTTATTTCTTATTTATTTATATATTTATTTTATTTTTTGATTCTTTATTTCGGGGAATGTGTTGTATTTGGGAGACCATATGTTTGTAGTGTTTTCATGCTTATATGTATGTATTCTCTCCCCGACCCCCCCCCCTTTCTCTCTCTGTGTGAAAAAGAATCAAAACAAAAAACTCAAATACAATATATATTTTTAAGAAAGGACATAGCCACTTAAATGAAAGTGGTAAGTTTACATAGTGTAGACGAATGTGTACATATTATTTCTGCATCATGAGAACTGGTAACTGCAATTAAAAGGCTTATTCACTGCAATAATGAAAAACCCTGCGACACATTTCAGCATTTTATTTACAGGCACTTATGAAAACAATAACATTAATAAAGGGGCAAGCAAGAACTGCCATTTATTAAAAAGCAATTATTTTTACTCTAGGAATGCAGTTCAACAGAATGCATCACTTAACTGTGTTGTTAAGAACTTAAATTTGCTCTTTTATATTATTTAGCAAAAGGGAGATAACTCATGAAATTATTTCTAGTACATAGGAATCTCCCCTTGATGGTGTTTTTGGATTAAGTTGTCTCTTTTCTGTCGTCTTCTTAAATAATTTATATTTTATTATACTCTGTGTACTTTGGTTGACAGCCATTTCTTATTATTCAGGTCCTGGATAGCCTTTCATGTTCTATCAGCTGCTTTCTGTTTGCTGCTGTTAGCTGAAGGTCAAATGTCCATTTTAGCTAATATGTACCAGCATCGCCTGTTACCCATTTAGGCATCATTTGACCCTTCTGCCAGTCCATGATTATGCTGGGGTGTTTGACTCATGGTAAGGAGTTTGAACCTTATGATACAGCTGGCCATGGGTGTGATTTAATGTGAGATGTAGTTTCAGTGAGTGCATTTCAAGGCAGGAGATGCTTTTTTCTCCTTCCTATCCATAAATTAGGCTGATCACAGCTGATTGACTCTTGAATATGACCTTAATATACATCATCATAGACCACGGAAGTCATCCAACCTTCCACAAGTTTTATGCCAAAAGTTAATGCTGCATTCTGCTGTTTCTAATGAGAGGCCTAGATGCGGGTCCATGTTAGCCGAAGACACCTGAGCTGTTTTAGGAGTGGACTTTCTTTGCCTTACGGATAGGACCTCAGTCTCAAAGGCCTCTCTGCTGCAGTCAGTATGTATCATGTAGGTGTCCATAGATGAAGAGTCAGTCAGTTTCAAGCCTTTACTCTATGGAATATGGCCAGGTTTTAAGTGTGCAACCATGTCACCTCTCATTGTGTTGATGAAAGTTTTTTTGCTTAAATGTTTAAAATTGTATTAGGATTTTCGTGAAAAGCAGCCCTATATATACTGAGAATGATCTCCAGAGAATGCAGATATATTCCATGGATGTTGACAATGACACATGAAAGATACAATGGCAACTGTATGCCACCCTTTATTGTTTTGTATTACCCTGGTGAGATGGGGCCATCTGGCATTTGGCCATCCAGACTCCTTGAAGTGCCTGCAGTGGTCTCTTTCATAACAAGATATCTCACCAGTCTTTCATAATAGAATGGTCAACTATGTCTCATTTTAAAGACAAAAGTGTATTCTTTCAGATGAACAAAAATTTGACAGGGTGAGACTTTTTTTTTTCTTTTTTTTCAATAATTTAAATAATCCAAAAATGTTTCTAAATTAGTAACAAGGTTTTTGAGTAAAGAATAAGGTTGTATTTTCAGTTGTTTTGTATTTTCTAATGTACAGTAGTCGATAGAACACACTTTTTTTATTCCATTGAAAAATTCCCATAAATAAAGAAGTTATTGAAATTTCAGTGTTGGCCATGTAAGCTAGACTGCATTTGTAACTGCAGTTATTTTAGTTATACACCTATCTTACATAAAATGCCGTATTTTGATAAATTGAAAGAATATTTTGCTAAAAATTCATACAATGGCTCAGTTTACATTGTGCGTCTCTTTTAGACACTTTTTGATTTTTTTTTTGTACTAAATAGAACTAAGACCAGATTTGTTTACACAAAAAATAGTGACCCTATTTATTGTTGAATTATGGTGTATTTTTGGCTGAAAGACATGCAATACATGATAAATCCTATAGAACACAGTTAAATAGTCATAATATGCCCAATTTGGAGGCCTTATTGCACAACAACCTTAAATATTATAATATTTAATGGAAGTTGGTAGATTATCTCTTTTTAAGTTTGTTAATTAAATCTGTTTTGTTATATAGTCTTCACAATACCTCTCATAATCTTGGTATTAATAAACATTTTTGCTAACGTTTCCAACTTTATAATAGTTTTTATCTGTTTTACATGTTACAGTTGCCAATTATTTAGATAGATATTTCTTGTTACACTAAGTGATGATAATAGACAAACTGGTGCCTTCGTGGCAGAGTGGTTGTAGCTGCTGATTTACTATCACTCAATCAGCCCCTCACCGCTGTGGGTTCGAACCACATTATGGTCTTTCGGTTTCTCATGTTTGGAAGCCTTCAAGGCTGCTCTCGGCAGATCATGACCAGTCGGTGTTTACTCACACCAGGGATTATCTGGGCTGAATAACAAAAGTCGATTAAATCAGTTCAACAAATGTCCAATATACAATATAGAATTTCAGTCATACAGCGATGTCCAGCTAATTACATGTGGAGGAAGACCCCGAATACACGGAGGCATTCAGGTAGAACCACCGACCTACCACAAGCCAGCTGGAAGGCTTCCTCGCGTGAAAATCCGAATCCGAAGGTTGGATTTGAACCCACAGCGGTGAGGGGCTGAGTGAGTGTTTAAGTCAGCAAATTTATGCAATTTATAACAGGGTTGCTTGCGACGCTGTACTATATGGTAGCACACATTTCTGCATCGGAAAACGTTCAGGGCTATATCTAAACATCTATACATGTACTTAGATCTCCCTCGCAGACAGAGTTCCAAATAATGACTTGACTTGACTTGACTATTTGAGTTTACCGTCGCTGCGACATTATTTCAGTCATACAGCGACGTCCAGCTAATTACAGGTGGAGGAAGACCCCGAATGCACGGAGGCATTCAGGTAGAACCACCGACCTACCACAAGCCAGCTGGAAGGCTTCCTCACGTGAAAATCCGAATCCGAAGGTTGGATTCGAACCACAGCGGTGAGGGGCTGAGCGAGTGTTAAAGTCAGCAAATTTACCCTCGGCCACGGAGGTCCCAAATAACGTAATGAAAAAAGAAAATGTCCAAGCGAACGTATATAATTTGAACCATCACAGGCTGGAATTTCCAGTGCAGATAAAATTGTGTACGTAGAAGTCTGTTAGCCCAATTGGTTCAGTGGAATAAGATAATCAGGATGCATTGATTGTCAGCGAGGGTTATGTCTTCGATTCATATCCAGGGAACATTTTTTATTTATTTTTTATTTTTGCAGAACATTTTATTGAATATCATCTATTTGCCTATATAAATCACATGTGTACATAAATGAAAAAGAAAACTTACATAAATCAAATGATGAAAGTTTGAAGTTTTTTTAGATTTGCTTCCGCATATTATGATATGAATAGTATCAAGTGTCGGCAAGAGAAATACGGAGAAAAAAGAGAGGCGATGTTCTCATTGTTAGCAATTCATTTACACAAATAACTCTGGGGTTAGATATCAAGATTGTTTAAGCAAAACACAGATATTCACTTCTTTATTCTTTATGAAAAATAAAATAATTTTTCATTTTGAATCATTTCATCATTCCCATCTGTCCTACTTTCTTGTGTTTTACGCAGCTGTCCCATCAAAGAGATAGGGAAAAAAACGGAATGATAGATTATATATATGTCGCAACACAAATATGACTGAACCTTAATATCGTTCCTTGTTTGCCTGTCCAAAATATGGATCTTGTACATAAAAACATAACTTCAGATGGCTGAATTGGATTATTTTTTAACAACCCTAATAGTTTTAAATATCAGGAAAATATGTTTTGAGGGTCAGTTTCTTTTCTTTATACTTGCGTGTATGATTTCAGCCTGACGTTGTACAAATTATGAAAAAGGGAGAAGACCGGATGCCGTTTCAATAATCTTCCTACGAAACACTTTGATCTTTGTTTTCGCTGTCCTACATTACGTCCATTAATTACTTTGCTGTACAATAAAACGGGGCCGCCGTGGCCGAGCGGTTACAGTCGTGGACTACAAATCTCCCAGCCCCTCACCTCTGTGGGTTCGAATCCCGGTAGGTATTATGTGAGGAAGCCTTCCAGCTGGCTTGCGGTAGGTCGGTGGTTCTACCCGGGTACCTCTGTGTACTCGGGGTCTTCCTCCACCTGTAATTAGCTGGACGTCGCTATATGATTGAAATACTATCGCAGCGACGGTAAACCCAAATACAACAAATGTACAATAAAACAAAACATAAACAATGTCACCCACTAGTCCATTGTATAATTATGTGAAGTAAAAGGCTTATTTTGTATTTGTGAAGACATGTTAACGTATACGAAGTTAAATGAAGTTAAATTTGGGATCCCCCTATGATCCAAAGACATTTTGTGGGACGAGGGATCTATAGTTCGCACATCAGTCGACTGCATCAAGTCTTTTTTTATAAGCACTATGAATTAGTTCACGTGATCTTTACTCTGTATTGCAGGGGAGCTTCAGAGAAACAGATATCCCTCATTTGACAATCTCGTGGGTAAATTTATTTTGACACTAAGCAACTACCATATTGTAATTACCGACGCCATACCATAATGTTATAACCGGAATCAAAGTACCGACGTAATCATACCATAATGTAATGATCGCAATTAAAGAACCGACGTCATACCATAATGTAAAGATCGCAATCAAAGAACCGACGTCATACCATAATGTAAAGATCGCAATCAAAGATCCGAAGTAATTATACCATAACGTACTGACCGAAATCGAAGTACCGACCTCACACCATAATATAATGATAACAATCAAAGTACCGACGTCACACTATATTATAATGATCACAGAGTACTGACTTCACACCATAGGGTAATGAACGCAATCAAATTATCGACGTCATACCAGTACCATCTTAAAACGTCATTTGGAACGTCAGAATATCGAACCAATGATCTCCTAAAGCAGACAATCGAAGGACGTTAAACATAACAGTTGTTTACGTCGATTCGACATCTACCGGCAAAGGTACAGACAAATATGTTCTACGGTATTTCAAAGGAATTGATCAACGCATTTTATATTGTTTATTCGAAATAATATCGTTGATGTCAGAAAGAATAGATATAATTCGCTTCTGTACGATGATATTAACCTAATCAAAATCTAATGAGAGTAATATAAATCCCCATTTATAATTCTCCCAACCTGGGTCGATCTTCTTGCTAAATAACACTTTAATTCAAATACGCATTCCACCATTCCTGTTTAACGAAACATCAAATGGTATAAATCATTACCTAATAACAAATAATATTTATTAAGAAATGAAATATTTTGGGTATTCAGTCTATAGAAGAAATTCCGTCCAATGTGGTTCAGTATTACTAGAGCTAAGTGTGTGTTTTGTAGAATCCGATCTTCATTTTGCATTATAATTTTCCCAATCTCTTAGTATTATAGTACATGTATTTACAAATCATATACGATACAGCCGAATGCATACATAGATAGATACATTTCATCCTAAGGTAGGTTGCTAATCAGTGAGCAAGAAATGGTACCTTATATAGGCAAAATTGCAGTAAAAGTGAGCAGAGCGAACACTAAATGCCATATAAACAAACAAAAACACCAAACAGAAGTTGTTTTTCCGCAGTCGTTCTTTGCAATCGGCTATTTGACGTAGTGAGCATATCACGTGACTTGCGAGTGTGTGGGAGGGTGGGGGGGCATCTAGGGTATACCTATCTCTATTCATAGAGGGCACTGTTTTTAACTTCCGTGTGCAAAATAAATGGCCCGCATACATTCTATTTTTGTTAGTTTTATACATTATATTTTCATATTGTAGCTCTGTTTTGATAACGAGTTACTTGGATACATCAATCATTGTAGGAATTTAAAAGCGAATTAAAGTTCAAGGTATGAAAGAAATTCTAATATTCGCTCACTTTGTCAAAACGAAACCATTTGTCACACGCCCATTTAAAAGGCAGGGGTAATGTTTATTAATTCATTATTGCAAATACATCTTTGTTTTATTATAACTACGAAGACCTCGTATATCATCTACATAATCATTTTGCATTTCATGATGTTTTTGATGATCAAGCTCCGTACGGTTAAGTACTGGTTTTATGGGGTAAGACTTGGGGATTCCCCCATTTCTTTCGAAACTTATTTAAAACTTTTCACAAACAAAGAAGACCGCTCCATTGTACCTGTTAATTACAAGTAGATCCTAAGTTCATCTCGGCTACTTTGACAGTATATTGTGGTGTATGAAGTACTAAAATTTACACGATTTGACAGTCTTACATGCGACCCCCTCAAATCCACTCATTTAGTCATATATCAAGCTCAAGCTTTGAAGATAATAAAAACTTCATTATTGTGTTCAAGATATCTGGCAAGTACTGAAAATATAAAGAACGTTTAGACAGTTTTTCAGCGTTAAAATGCAAAAGTTTATGTTCATCTAGTTTATTTATTTTTTTATAAAGATTGCCATTAAGTAAATGAATACATTTTAAGTGTATTTCGTAAATTGGTATGAAAAAAGTTTCACTTGAAGATCTGATTTACATTTTTTATTTATATTTTTATTAGCTCACGTGAGCAATGTGAGACAACGGGGTCGTCTTGCGTCTGCTGTTTGCCGCCGTCAACCCCTTGCTTAAAATGACATTCTAGATTACTTGGTAGAATTTGATGAAAATCGACTTGAATGGCCTTTGGATGGCTTTGACATATAACATGTATTACACTTTGCCGGGCAACATGTTTCGTAAATATGCACTGGAAGCAAAGCTGAGGGTATGAGCGTGTTTTTTGAAGGTGATATTGATCACATTATTGTTCTACATGGTGTTATTTGTTTAGAACGAGATACTAATACAAATACAAATCCGGCTCTAGTTTTTGAGTTGGACATGAATAATGATGCGCCTGGATACACGAAACTGCAATTATCTTGACAAAAAAACTGGCGTTTCTAATAGTGATAAAAACAATTTTTATATATCAAGTAGTAAATTTGTAAAACGCTGAGTTATCACAAGACTTTTACGAAAGCATTTCCCATGAATCACGCAAGTGATTCCCGGGCAGGTCCTTCACTTCCACAAACTACAACATTTAATTTATTAAAAAGCAGGTTTTCTTCTTCTGACAACGTTCTTTGTTTTCGCTGTGAATCCCCAACACTTCTAAAAAAAATGGTGTGCCAGTGAAAGGCATGGAACATGGTCAACAAAGAAGATTTTGTCCAAGGTCTTGATACTCCAGGACACGTGGACCAAGACCTACAATGGCGAATCTGTTTCACAGAGGCCGAGACGTACCTGGTGAGTACTTTGAGTGAGAATTTATTGCAGGTCTACTTAATTCTGAAAGAATTGACAAAATGTGCAGTAACACCTGTATGTTGCAATATCACCTCCTATGTGGTCAAAAATATCATATTATGGATGACAGAACGACTGCCTATAAATCGCCTGAACGTTGTGCCTATGCTGCTGAAGGCAGTGCTAGAATTGAAGATGGTTGTTGACGCTGACCACTTGCCGAGCTACATGATACTATTACAAATATTTTGTCAGCCATGTTGAAAGAAAAAAAAATAATGACATTCCGAAGCAAACAAATTGGTTATGAAATTTTGTTTGCGAAAAGATATCCACAACGTGTTGAACGTAGGAGAAATTTGTGGCTGAATTTCATAAAATACCCAGAATTGAAACCTTTGGCTATGACGCAACAGCATTTACATTTTCCTGTAACAAGCCCCCAAATGTGTATGTTTAGCAGTTTTAAAACACACCTATTCTTTCTTTGACCAAACAATTGAAGCTAGACCAAATCAGTGTGTAGTATCAGTATAATCAAACTTTGAATCTTTAATAGATAGTCAATAGTTGTCCTGGTTCACATAAAATAACACTTGTTGTTTGTGATATTTTTATACGCAGATGACCTAGTCATGCACTTAAATTATTCACGGCTAAAAAACTACATTTTAAGACTGTAAGCGACGTGTACAACATTTCATGTATTCAAACGATTGTGGAATTATAAAACGGTCACAATTTTGTATACTGGTGGCCAAGTGGCCAACACGCATGTTGAAATAAAGTGTCTAAACGGTCTACTCTCTAAATGTATTTAGTGGGCCAAGTCTTTTTAGTGAAATATTATGGTTTGTATGTGTTACATGTTAACTTGACGTTCAAGTCTTGGATGAGTGTTTCAATAAATTGTCCATTATTGAACAGAGTTGGCAACCAGTCCGATTTTAATCACAGGTACTTGAGAACACGACCCTGTTTGGTGCCCCCCCCCCCCCCCCGCCGCGCTTTAAATATAGCCATTTACATAGAGTATATGTGTCAAAATATTCACATGCAAATAAATCTATCGTTTACTATCCGTGTCTTAATGAATAAAACAATCACTACATTAATTATCATATATAGACTATCGTGATTTTTTATTGATAAAGACATGGATGATAAATATTGACATTATTTGCAGGGGAGGGGGATGCAAACAGGGTCCTGTGAATTTTGTTACCGCCTAATAATACGTGTACTAAACATTCATCGTACATGACTGAATAGATAACTATAACCAAACATGTATTAATTTTCAAAAAGTGAAATATTTAGGGATTTTATCAGAGAACCGAGAATAGTAAAATTTGCCCCTAAATATTTAAGTATTTCTTAACACTAAAAATTGTTGGTGGAAAAGTTCATCTGTTTAGCATTTGCAGTAACAGAGCATGACTGATACTGCCTGTAATGTCGACGTTTGTTTCTGGACTTGCATATATATTATTTGTTAAATACGAATACAGTAATGTTATGCTCCTTTGATTGACGCTGTCATATATTTAAGTCGATCATACATAATACACAACATAATTGTTATGTATTTCTACAACATTAATTAATTAGTGTGTGTGTGTGTGTTTGTTATTCGATACTGGATTTTCGTTAGATATAGTGTGTGTGTGTGTGTGTGTGTGTGTTCCGCTGGCACTGGTGTGTTTGTAAATTGGTTTAGATGCAGTTTCATTGTGTGTTAGAATAATAATGCTGACTATGAAATCTTTAAGATATATCAATATTTTTATATTTATGCCATCATCCGAAAACCACGGTCAACTTTCGTTTTTATCCGACCTGTATGGAGAGTTAGCGTAATCAGCAGCCGTGGGTTAGCCGACGATGTACACAGAACAACTAGTCTAATTAGTCACTTAGAATTTTGCAATTTTTCTTGCAATCAATATCGTTTTGATTAATGTCTCACACAAAAAAAACAAATACTGGAGTAAAAGGTAGGCCAATATGCGAATATTTTCATTTATAGACAGAGAATACTAGCGTGCCATTTAGGACAACCCCCAAATTTTAAAGTCACAAAAGTCACTGTTCATAAACCCATTTTCTAATTCAATATGCTGTAATAGACTGCTAAAATAATCTTCCATATGGTATAAAACTTGATATTTTTAAAAGAAAATGAATAATATATGGGAAATCATATCCAGACGCATTAAAATACTAGTTTTGGCAAGGCCTACTAATAAAACGCAGGTATTCTCTTGCTATAATTTGGAAGACCTTTTACTCCATGTTATGCTTTCAAATGACACATTAACAAAACGATTTTGAGTGCTTGCCTTGTGGGTTTTCGGTAAATTTCGTGACTTTCAAATAAGGAAAATGCTTGTTTTCTCTTGTCTGTTTACTCCATGATATATTTTTAAATGAATCATTAATCAAAGCATTTTGGGAGCTGTTAAAATTTGCAAAATCCAAAGTGTTCAGTGTGAATAATATGTACATCTTGTACGTTGTGTTCGTCATAAATACTGGAAAGGAATGTAATGTGTGTATATACAAAATGTAAACAAAGGCAGTATTGTATGATCCATCTAAATTACTAAAAATGCATTTTTAAGGGATGCAAGTTCAACGAAAATATGATTTACATAGTTAACCATTGTGTCATCTGTAAATTGAAATCAATTCATTTCTTATATTCATAAATGATGTGATAAACTGATTATTATTATTATTATTTTAATCAATTATTATCTTAAATAATTAAACTAATTTAATATGTAAATATTTTTGTTATTTTCATAACTGGAATGGTAAAATGCAGTTTTGATGTCAGACATCTTTTAATGATTTTTTTTATTATATTATTTGATGTCAAACATCGGATTCAGTGTATAGTTAACGTATCTTTTTATTTTGAAATATACTTCTAAAAATCACAGAGACTATCTCTCTCTCTCTTTCTGTGTGTGTGTGTGTGTGTGTGTGTGTGTGTTCTCTTACATCTACTGTAACAAGGACAGATAATGCTTGCCTGGTAAACTTAGCCTTTATCAGTCTGTAATTTTTAGAACAACGGATAGATCTGTGTGTAGAGTTCACTTAGTATATTAATGTTATTTTAATTTCACTGTATTAGTTAATGAAAGGGTTCATTTTACTGGTAAAAGGTAAATAAAACATCGTATTCTTATACGACTGAGAGATAAATAGTAAAATTAAAGAACTGTTTTTGTGTTAACACCGGTTTTTGTTTTTGTTCTGCCTATTATTGTATATATACGCTGTCGTAATTTGCATAATATGCACATGTTTAAGAATGTTTCCTTTAACGTAAGACAAATAGAATAATTTGCTAAAGTGATTTGTTTTTATGAAAGATAAATAGACTAAAATGCTATTGTGTTTTGATATAAAGTTCATCAGACTCGGCTGGGAGAAATATATATGACTCGATAGAGCCTCGTCATTTGTAATTCTCCCAACCTCGGCAGAGCCTCGTCATTTATAATTCTCCCAACCTCGTCTGATTAACTTTATATCACAGTAGCATACAACAGCACATTATTCTCTATATACACATTTTTAAGAGTAACGATAAAACATGTATATATTTCGGACCATCAGATACATAATCATTTTCCAGTTATTGGGGAGGTACCTACTAATCTCGGAAAAAAATCTATATTTATCTCTATTTGCACCATACGAGAGACTTGATCATTCGTGTTTGTTCACCTATCTCCGTAAATTCGGCATGAGTGAACTATTGTGATCACCCTACGTCCACGTAATCAATTCGTTTTACCATTTTGGTTTTATATATTTATTCAAATTACATAAAGCGATACTGTTACAAAACAATACAACGTAATCCAAGATTATAGACCAAGTGATTATATATATATATATATATATATATATATATATATTATTTTTTTCCTTTTGCTTAAAATGACATATCCTCTGAAATCATAAAACTAAAATTGATAAAACTTGGTATAGATAATCCTAAATACACATGATCCATACAAACTTATGGTTGTCATGGCAACCAATGAGTTTTTATTTATAAAAAGAAAAACCTAGAAAAAAATCTCTGAAAACGTTGGACCGATGGTCAAAACCCATTGCACAATTGATAACTCACTTCAAAATTGATAAAACAAAGCTTGTGCTGGTCCGTTAAACAGAGAGTTGTATAATCAACACTTACTTTTGGAAAATATCCCAAACATATTTTTTTCTACATGCATTGTCCACCATTATTAGGTAATATTGTAAACAGAAGCTTTCAAAATCATCCTTCTCTATGACCAGTTTTAAGAATCCGTTTTTTTAAAAAAAAATTGCACAATTGAACATCTGCTGTCATTTTACGAAAAATGTCAATAATGAGGTTTCAAGCGCAGTCAGCTAGTTTGCATATGTAATCCTTATAGAAAATGCCGTAAGTCATCTTTTCTGAAACCAGAGGTCTGAGTTGAATTTTATCTTGCACTCATGGCAATGCACCTTAATTGATGATCTTTTGAAAAAGGATGAGGCTTGTGCATATATATCCTGATTAAAAATAGAAATAAAAAAAACAAAACGGATTGACAGCTTAGCTAATTGAGAGGGGGGCGGGAGAGGAGGGGTTTAGTGTGTAGTGAGAGAAATATATATAAAAAATAAAAAAGGGATTAAGAGAGTTACGCATATAGGAAAAGAGAGGTTGGTGGAGAGAGAGTGAGCTAAGCGCAGATAAGGGAAAAAAGAAAGGGACTAAAAGCTTAATAGCATTTAGCAGTGGGCCAGAGCACAGAGAGAGGGGTTAGCGCAGTAAATGGGAGGGGGTTAACGCAGAGAAAGAGAGAGGGGTTAGCACAGTAAAGGAGAGGCGTGGTAGATGAGGCTCTTAAAAGACGATATTGGAATTCTTGCTCATATTTATTACCTGCTAATTTGATAAAGAAGTTTAAATAACTCAATGTCAGTATTAAAACAATGACTCTATCAAAAGAATTGCATAAGTAATATAGGTATTAAAAAGAGAATTTGAATTTTATTTAATAGACCAACTGTTTTAGTATTTGAGTAAAGGAGTAAATATTCGACCTACACAGAATGATTTCTTCTATAATGCTCGAATTCAGACTGGACGTATCTAGAAATATAACGTCACACAGAGGATATTTGTTTGTTATGTGCGAATATGGAATATATCTCAAAGAGAAATGATACAATTTAATATTTTCACTTTATCATATGTAGGTGATATATATTCCACGTCCACGCCAAACAAACAAATTCTCTTATTATTTAATGCACACTGATGACAAAAGAATGGAACTACATGTAATTTGTGCATTCAATCCTCTTAAAACGCGAACGAATCCACGTAAAATGTTTGACATTTAAAGAAAACAAAAGGAAACAACTTGTAAATACTAGGATTCTACAGATGCATATACATACCATAAGTAAAAAAGGAGTTCCTGAAGATATGTATCACTCATATTGTGGAATATGGATTTCATCTCACAGATAGATCACAGTATTTCATCATTTAACATAAAATAAAATTATCGAATCACTTAGTATAAAACAGACCTGTTATATCATATAACCTCTCGAGACGATAATATCCAAATTGATCAATTGCACATTGGAACCATTGCAGTTTGGTGGTTACTTAGGAAAATGGTATTGCTTTTGGTCACATACTTTTTATAGAATCAAAAAATTGACGTAGATCTATTCAAGTCATTGCAAGAGCCTGTAAAGACATCCGCAGATGTGAAGCGTCAAGAAGACAATCATCGTGACTAATGTAGCCAACTATGGGCTCCTGATGTTAATTTGTATTCTAAGTATGATATATAGTACGATTCATACAGTTTATCGAAAAGAAAAGTGTTTTGTCCAGCTTATGAGTGTTACATGTACAGACAGATTGGGTAAAAGTTCTCTTCATGTATTCATGTTACTATCACACCTTTTTAGAGATGTGCGTAAACTTGAAGATGGAATTAGCCCACGTGGTTTATAAAAAAGCAGAGAGCAGCCGTCATTCCGATGAACTGTCCCTACACAGCGAACATCTGCATTGCACACAATGTTGCACTCCCACAGAATCCATGTTCTAACGGCAATTTTCATTGCATGACCACCTGGATACCCATCTTCCACATCAAACTTACAACCACCTGAAAAAGAAAAAACAAACACAACATAGAACAATGATATGGAAGGGGATATCCGCCAGTTCATTTCTTTCCCATATTACATTGTTGCATTTTCAAAACTCTTATTACATTTATAAAATGCTTATTGTATTTTCAGATTTCTTATTACAATGCCAACATGATTGTTGCATTTAAAACTTCTTATTCCATTTGCAAAATGCTTATACATTTTCAAAACTGAAAGTGTTACTTTACAAATATACTTTTAACGATCGAGTTCCACGTTAAAAGTTAATGTTCGTATGTTACAAATGCTTAAATGTAGATTCTACATTGTAGATTTCATGAGCTTATTTTTTACTTATTATTTACATTTCAGATTGAAAACGTTCGTTTTAATCGGAAAGAATTAACTTATTATTTTTAAGAAGAAACAGACACGTGAAAATAAACTTAAAAAAACAACAACAATTCTTCAAATACAATAACAAAAGATAGAACTGTCATAATGCGAACAAAAATGTAACTGGAGGATATTTCGCACCTCGTTAGCTAGCAGTGCGGATCCAGGAGATCAGGTTAGTGGGTATTTAAAAGATATAGGCAGTGACAATGCAAGCGGCTTGCTGTTTGTCTGAGTTGTTAGAAGGTGTAGTTCCGTTTTGACTTAAGATCCGGGGAATTCCCCATAGAATTTGTTTAATTTAAAGCTGTGAAATTTTATGTATGGTCGGCGAATTTTAGAGGAGGCACGCGCGGGGTGCACCCCTTTGAGTCTGCCAGTGACCAGAGCTATTTTCAACAGCTAGGCTGGACACAATCCTCACAATGATTACGTCACGCTGCGCATACAATTTCACTATACTCATTATAAGGGCGATATTATTCGTATATTTCAGGTTGGAAACTTGAGCCCGGGTGGGGATCTAATCCGGCTGATGTTTCCATCGGGCCTGTCATTCCAGCTTTGCCATATATACATGTGATATTACTCGTATATCTAAGCCCGGGTAGAAATCTCAGCCCACTTGTTCACGGGCTGACAATTTTTCCATCTCTACCATACTTACTCCGCATATTACTCGTACACATTAGTTGCAAATCTGAGTCTGTGTATAAATCTCAGCCCACTCACCTGATAGTCTTGTATAGCTAAGATATACTTCAGGTTGGAAATCTGAGTCCGAGTCGAAATCTCGGCCCACTTGACAGACTTATGTTTCCATCGAGTCTGTTTGAGGTTATCATCCCCACGACGGTATTTCAGTCATTTGGAGACTTTGTGTACTTGAGACAGATACAGTGCTGCCACACTGCAGTATCACGCTGCAGGCATGTGGCAAGATACCATACACAATCACATTATCCTGACACCGGGTCAGCCAGTGCTGGAACTGCCCTTATATGCTGAAAGCCAAACAAGGGAGCTATTATACGACTTTGGTATGTCGCAGCCGGAGATCTAGCCCACGACCTCCCGATTCCGGGGCGAACGCTCTAACCAATCGGCCACCGGGATAGGTCTCTAGACCACAAAGATAACTGTGATATTATGCATATAAAAGATGTTGGAAATTTCCCGGTAAAAAATAGCTAGTATACCGTGATTATCCTGCACGTTTAGTTTTCTTTCTAAATAATAAATTGCATTCCAGACACTGCCCTGGTGTACTGCCGATTAAGAAGAAGCTTCTTCCAGTGTGACCCCGGACTAACTTGGTTTACGCAGTATTTATGGAGCTGAAAAGGTTCAGTGTTACCTTTTCATGCACCTATAGCTCATCAATATTCGGAACAAAGCAAATTTTGAAAGAAACCGCACCTCCTTCATTCTGCCTGGGAAATGCCAGGATTATATTTTCCCGGTGATCCCCGGTCGTATTACACTTTTTAAAACATCTCGGGCTGTTTGTCGAATCGAATCGGATCAACAGGGTTAATCCAGGATTGTCCGGACGTTTACGGTGCCGTTAGGATTATGCTCACGGTTTAAGAGGGTTTCTCACAAATGCGCATCAGGGACAATTCTGCTAGGTAATCGGGGTCAGTAAGAACTGGGCTTTAACGGTAGATGTACGTTGATACAACGGTATCAGTACAATATCATATAACTAAATAACGGTAGTACAACGTCAGTATATCGGAAAGGCTATGGTATCACATCTGTACCAGGACAATTTAATTGAAATTACCGACAGCCACCGAAATACCGGTGTTTTATCTACATTTCCGAAGCTATACCGGAGTACTGCCATATTGTAAACGTAGAATAAAAATTAGTAGGGTGCTGTCGATCCCTAAAAATTCCCAAATTTGTGTTGCCGTATAGCTTCTGCGGGTCAAATCGGCTATGTGTGATAGGTCCTTTAAAGAGACAATACTGAGGAAATGGAAGTTATTTGTTCTTTTCTATCTATTTTGTACTTATAATGGAATAAATGATCCATTGAAGTGTTGCATAATTTTCAGATACATTTGAAACTAAAATGATAATCATTTATCAACATGGGAACCCATGATTACATGCATTTACTTTTGAAAAAATGTCATTACAAATGTGACTAGATATATTAAGTTATATGTGTTTATGTGTATGTTTTTTCTAAACAAATGATTTTATCTGAAAAGTTTCAACTAATACATTAAACGGTCATACATGTTTTATACTGTTTAGGAAAATGAGTATGCATAGGAGAACACACGAAAAATAACAGGGCCATAAGCACATTCGAATAATGTATTTGAAAGCAGATAATAAGTCCATAATCAGAATTAAGCGGGCTTGGCTCTGTTACTTTAGTTTCTGTAATATTTTGCCGTGAACCTTGTGTTGATGTGACTCTGTTTATGTTGAATAAATTATTTGCAAAGGGATACAAAATTTATATATACCGGTATAATGCGTTAGGTCATACTGTTTATATCATATATTTGTAAAACAACTCTCTATAGCGAAAAAAAAAAGATTTGTAAATGAATACAGTAAGACCTCGCTCTAAGACCACCTCGAAATTAAGACCACCTCGTTATTAAGATAAAAGTTTTAAAAATAGTTTTAAGCAGAATTCAATGGTCGCATTTATTCTGTAAAAGTCTTTCAAGATCATTTGGCTTCCTGGGCGTCGACAATTTCGAACCCAGGGCAATGATTTGGACAAACTGATAGAGGTCATGTTACAGGGCAATTATTTGGACAAACTGATAGAGGTCCACTAGGCCATGATACAAACCAAATATCCAAATTCAAGGTCTTGTGATTTAAAGTTTCTTTTGTTTTGCCCTTTTTTTTAATCCTTTATGTCTAAATGAAAGCAAGTAACCCCTGAAGCGAGCCAATTTTGAATACAGGGCCTTAATTTGAACAAACTAGGAAGAGGTACACTGAGTCAAGTTACACACCAAATGTCTAAACTCGAGGCCATACGGTTTCTGACAAGAAGATTTTTTCCTGTGTAAGATAAAAATGTGTAAAATATAAATGTTCTGTGAATATGAAAGACTGAATTTGATTTATGAGAAAAACACGTGACAGAAAGATGCATTTATGATATGTATCAACTTTCGTGAAAAAAATATAAACCTTTTTAGTTTTCAGGGTAGATAACTGATGGCAACAAAATTATCAAGGGGAGGTAATAAAAGAACTTCTGTCATTTGTCATAAAATGTCAATTTCCACCTTAGGTCACCATTGTTTGACATTTTAAAAGCTTTTATATACTGTATTGTTAAGTTATATGCATGACTTTGATGGAATTGATCGCTATTAGGGTTGGAAGACCTTATGGAAATGTTGAATGAATATCAATTTCACAGGTAGAAAATGCCTTTAATTAGGGAAAATGTTACGCAACATTGTTGAAATGATGACTAGCTAAAATGTATTCTTCATATTTAACCCTTTCCCTCATAGAGGAAACCTGAAAAGACCTATGCGAACAACATAAAACCAGATCAGCCTGCGAGTAACTCGCAGGCTGATCAGGTTTTATGCTGTTCGCTGCTCCTCAGTGGTCTGGAAATGAGGACTTTATAATTAAATTGGGTAAGGCTTAACTGTGGTTTTCTGCAGATCAGGCTTTATGTGGTACCTATTGAGTGCGTCAAAATGAGTCTATATGAGGGAAAGGTTAAGATATTTCACTGAAGTACCTGCCGTTATTACAGTTTCATTGATAAATGTATAAATCTTTTATCATAACACTTCCTTCTCTAGAGATACATACTGGGACCGTTTTGGGCCTAACGGTTTTTAATATCTGCAGCATATTGTGGACTGATTCATCACTTCTGTATGACAAAAAGACGGCTATAGTCCGTTACATTACAAAAAGGTCCATTTCGGAGGGCTTTATCAACTATGTTTAAATCTATGCTTATTTCGACTGCTTCACAGATAATATTTCAAACATCATATAACCGTTCTACATTTTCAATTAATTTAACCTCAATCAACGCCGCATATCTTTTTTGAAATATCATTCTTGTCATTTTTGCAATGGTATTGGTATAGGCCCCTTTCATGGTTCAGAGACTGCTTTGTCCTGTGTCTGGATAATGCTTATGGGTATGTTATGATTTGTGCGGATTGATGTGTCCCCAAACGACAGATAACCTCGGTGTGACGATAAATCTTCGCTATAATGTAGCATAACAAGATCAAAACTTTTAACGAAAACTAATATACATTGTATTGATATCTTTTTTTTCTCTTGTATTTTTTCCACAGCTATATACTGTATACCTAAACTCTTCTTCATGAATATTATAATCACTTTTGACAATTTTGCGATTCACGAATAAATAAATAATGTTAAACAATCTCGCTCTTAGCTTAAGTTTATACAAAAGGTATTTTAGCCTGTTATTCACACTATCTGGAATCTCAAAACAATTTTGGGTTACAAGATGAAGATAATATAGGTTATATAAAAGGGTAGATATTACATAATTATTTAAAGGCAAATAATATCTTCACACAATCTCGCAGCAACCGTGCAATAAAACATAAAATAAAATTAAAGAAATGACTACATTATTTACTACAATAAAGACTTACGTTCAGATTTAATGGACAGCGGCTGGTCTGGTGATATCCACTTGTCAACATCGAAATGATAGAACTCCTCCGTCTGGTTCACGTAGAGAGTCACCTTGGTCACATACCAAGTTGGGAAAGTACCTGCTCCGTCATGGCGTAATATTATTTCGGTTACCTGAAAATTTTAAACTCAAAAAATGAATGTTTATTGTAATGGTAGTGGCTTGTTAAGTTTCATTATTCATTTTCATTAAAAAAAATACTCAAGGCACAAATCAATATATCACATGAAACTTGCACAACAAAATGAAACAACCTCCACCATTTTTGACCTCTTTTTTGTAAATAAGTATCATTGTTTAAGAGATTATGATATGATTACTGCATGAGATTATGAGATGATTACTGCATGAGATTATGAGACGAGATTATGAGATGATTACTGCATGAGATTATGAGATGATTACTGCATGAGATTATGAGATGATTATTGCATGAGTAATGGGATCGGATATATTGAGTTGATATATTTGGTTGGTTTGGGCAATACACCAGTTAACAGCTGTAACTGATGGGGTATCATACCTCTACCACGGTGATATGACGCAATAAATGACTACAAATTAATCCTCAGCTTCATTTTCATCCACCACCCCCCCCCCCCCCCAAAAAAAAAGAAAAAAAAATCCACAAAAAAACAGAGCAGTCATTTTATATCATTTTATGTTTTTAATCATTATTATAACACGTGTATTATGATTTTATTTTTTGATCTGGGTTGCTTGAAACTCTGTTCTATGGTAGCACACATTTTTGCATCGGACCATGGTACGGGGCTACATACAGACATTTAAATTCACTCCTTTTGAGATATAGTTCCAAATAATCAATTATGGATGGTAACATTTGTGTACAACTGCATTCTGGAATTTGAAACTGAATTATATGTGTTAACGATTCATGCTGGAATCGTGTTTAATAAACTGTAATAAATATGTAAATGCGTAAGCCAGTCAATCGCTATTCATTCGGAAATAGTTGAAATTTCATTGGGTGGAATTTCATCAGACTTCTGTTACATTCGTGTCACTGAAGCAAATACCCTAATATTATTGGTCTTCTGGGATAACTATCATTACCACTTTAAGGAAGCTCACTATAGGGGAAGGTCGCGGGTTCGATTCCAGCTGAGTGATTTTTTTGTTTGTTTCGTTTTGTAAAATTAAATATTATTTAAATTTAGCTATATTACATAAATACCATTTAACAATAATATATCTTATAAATTGCAGGAAAGCAAGGACCTAGAAATGGGAACAATGTTCTTATTTTAAGCAGTCCGTGAAAACAAACTTTGTGCTTATTTATTTATTTGGCAAAGTCAAAACAAATTAATAACTTTGGGTTTATTTGCATCGCTTGAAATGTCTATCCTCGTTTATCAAAGTTACTATAATATACGAAATATTTATTTCATAATTACATTAAAAACGCCATTGGTGATTTGATTTGAAGGAGGGGAAGCAACCGTGTAAAACCTTTCATTTAAAGCGATATCTATTGCTAGAATGTATCACGAAGCATAACGTAATTTTTGATTGAATACCATTCCATATACATACCTTTCCAGTGTTTATGTTGTTGTTTATTAGAAAGCGATCTCTCACATTGTTTTCAAACAATTTACCATCATGCCAATGATAGTCCATGTCTCTGTCGAGCTTGAAGGTAACTCTGCCTTCTTTTCCAATGATACTTATTTCTACATTGGCATCAGTTCCCGTTCCCTTATTATTTCCGGTATATATGTCGAATCTGTACATAACCGGGTCTGGAAGAGAAAGTTAATATCTTACCCCGAAGATGGAAGTCAACCAGCTTTCATTTACAGTAAGGAATAAGTATTCTCAAATGTTGTAATACTATGCAAACTATTTTAACACTCTACCTTCATTAACATATGTTGTGTCTAGTGATGATAAGAGGTGTAAAAGGTTTTGTTTCCTCGAACTCCTTACCAGACGCACCTCAATAATTCCCCCCCCCCCGGTTATCCTAGTTTGTGTGTGTGTATGTGTGCGTGTGTGTGTGTGAAGGGGCAGAACTAGATTGGCGTAAACAGAACTTTTTGTAGTCCACTTAAATCCCCTCGGTGTGCTAATCGTGCATACTAAGGGACGACATGCATTGGTGAATGCGTAAGATATAATAGATCAATATAAATAATGCAATTTAGAAATATAATGTCTGGTAGTCTAAATATGAATGTAACTGTAGATAAATTATTTAACAGGCACTAACATGAAAATCGATACCTATGAAATACATGTGCTTAAACAAACAAAATATGTGACTTGCCTGGTAAAGGTTCACAATGGAAAGAACCGAACCACAAGCCCGATTTCTGACACGTTATAGACGGGTTACCAATAAGTGTATGTCTGTTATCACAGGCCCCTATCAATGTAGAGTTTATAGAATACCAGTCCTGTTTGGGATTAAAGAGGGCATTTGTGTCTGGCATCGCACACATAGCTGAAAGTATATAACGGATAGCCATAAATGTTAGTTATTTAGTACACAGTATTGAACGTAATGTTAGTCAATTATTAGATATATCTTTAATTACTTTATAAATTCATACATATCGTATTGTTCAGCTCAAGAACATTCCGTGCCTCCATACATTTAAGGCACAGGCGGCACCCGGTTAAAATCATTGAAAGCACAAGCTAGACAGACAGTTCATATGAAATATACAAAGTTCCCTGACCAGGATTTTAACCAAGAAAGGGTGGCAGGATGGTAAGTAAATGCCCATTATCTTCTGAGGGTGAACTATGGTTCACAAACAGATTTGAAACACTAACTAAAAGTTTGCAATTTGAATTCCAATATATCTCCAAATAACGTGTTTTTGTTGCGCTAGAGATTGAAATATGAATCTCCAGTATTCTAAATCTGAATTAATACGTAACTCCCAGTGAATGAAACTAATGTAAATTATTTCCAGTGAATGAAACTAATGTAAATTATTTCTAGTGAATGAAACTAATGTAAATATCTCCAAGTGAATGAAGCATTAATACGTAACTCCCAGTGAATGAAACTAATGTAAATTAATTCCAGTGAATGAAACTAATGTAAATAATTTCCAGTGAATGAAACTAATGTAAATAATTCCAAGTGAATGAAACTAATGTAAATTATTTCCAGTGAATGAAGCTAATGTAAATAATTCCAAGTGAATGAAACTAATGTAAATAACTCCCAGTGAATGAAACTAATGTAAATTATTTCCAGTGAATGAAACTAATGTAAATAATTCCCAGTGAATGAAACTAATGTAAATTATTATTAGTGAATGAAACTAATGTAAATAATTCCCAGTGAATGAAACTAATGTTAATTATTCCCATTGAATGAAACTTTTGTAAATAACTCCCAGTGAATGAAACTAATGTAAATTATTTCCAGTGAATGAAACTAATGTAAATCATTCTTATTGAATGAAACTTATGTAAATTATTACATGTACATGTATATGAAAACAGAACTTACGTTTTGAACAATCAATCCCCTCTCTGCCCTCTGGACATTCACATATGAACGGTTTGGAACAGAACCCGCCATTTTCTTTGCACTCTTCTTGGCATATCGCTGCAAAAGATTGTTTCCTCTATATTTTGACTTGACTTGACTATTTGATTTTACCGTCGCTTCGACAGTATTTCAGTCATATAGCGACGTCCGGCTAATTACAGATGGGGGAAGACCCCGAATGCACGGAGGCATCCGGGTAGAACCACCGACCTACCGCAAGCCATCTGGAAGGCTTCCTCACATGAAACTCCGAATGGGATTCGAACCCACGCGGTGAGGGACTGAGTTAGAGTTAAAGTCAGCGACTTTACCCTCTCGGCCACGGAGGCCCCGCTCCACATTTTACATGTATAGTTCCAGATATACGATATATAGGTACAGCCATCCCTAGCTGGCCGTACAAGATAAATGTTATCTAGATCTATCATACTGATATATAAACACAAGTTTATTATGCAGTATTAATATAATTATAATAATAATAAAAATGAAATAGTTATTTCTAGAGGAAAACACGAAGACATAAATTTGGAGAAAATATAATGAGTTTTGTTTTATTAATACATATATGAAATTTTGTCATTTTCTCTGCAAAGGCATACAAGTAGCAGTAAATTATATCAAAAATAAAAGAAAAAAAACTGTAAATCTTTTTTTTTTTTTTTTTTTTCTTGTGAAGGAGTGACATCTTTTAAATGAACAGTTTTCGTGGGAATTAATTTTCGTGAATAGAGTCACGAAATAAACGGAAATTAGACCCCCTCCCCCCTTGATAATTAATGATCATACAGTATGTACTTTTACAAATTTTGCATGTACCTTTCTGACATGTAACTACACATGTATATACAAGTTGCACACAAAGAACAACACACTAGGTCTAATTTGAATCTACAATCTTGAGGTATTGTATTTAAAAAGGTCATGGAACTAAATGAGAATTTTAAGGAAGAAAAATATAACTTATTTGTTTATTGTTGATCAATATGGTGACTTGCTTATTAATATTCATAATTAAATATTATTTCCTTCCTTTAAACGTGTATTTTGGATAAAAATATCTTTTGTCTTCATTAGCTATATTTGATTACTTAAATATTACTTAAATAACTCTACATGCTAAAACCTTTTTTAATCATGTCTAATGGACCATTATATCTTCCTGATATTAATATAACAAAGACACTATCAATTTTGACTGCAGAATCAAAGACATTAATCGGATAGGGGAATTGCTTGTAAGAGCCCCACACATTCACTGCAAAGTCACTGGAAAATATAAATTCCAATATTCTAGAAAGTATTTGCAAATGATAGGCTCAGTGACGGTGTCTATTATGACCTAATTATCCGGCAGTCAAAGCCAGTATGAATTTAAATCTCTTGTTAAGTCTCGTCATCCATACCAACTACATCGTTACGCGGCTCCAGGGGAGCAGGTACGAAACGATATGTATTCATCAATCTACTTAATATACAAATAATTTTAAAATATACAAATAATATAAAATTTGAAGAGTAATGATGTCTTTACACCTGTTGCGGTAAATATCAATGTTAACGAGTGTGTATATATCGTATTGATTCTGTAACTGATGATGCATTTAAATAACACCAATGTACGTATTTTTGTTCATTTTTACATTCCTCTCATAGGTTGATTTATGACGCTTTTCTTTAAATGCTTGTTTTGCTTAAAGTCACTAGGTCCAACTTTTAATGGCTTATCCACTGAGGGAGATTCCAAGAAATTTCAGTTCTACTGCTGGAGGCCGGTGAAGTTTCCAATATCCCAGATATAAACCGGTGTTATTATATAAGTGTTCATATCACATTCAGACAGAAAAGAAGAGCGGCGTTTGACTAACCTATTGTTTGCTTTATAAATCTAACAGATATATAATGGTTGATCGATTGGACAATAGGTTTTCTATTTCATAAGCTGTATTCTAATGCATGAAACTTGTTTTCCTAACAACGGACATGTACATGATATGATATGTTGAAACATACTCACCTTCATTACAACGCTCCCCAGTGTATCCTTCATTACACTCACACTGACCATGGTCAATGCACGTTCCAAATGTACAGACATCACACTTGGCTGAAGAGTTCAATAAAGTATCGCAGCTGATATTGGTATAGAGAGGGACATCCATATCGAGGAAATATCCTTTATAGATATATCAATATCTATTTGACACATATGACAGATATCCTGTCTTCTAACAAAATATAATATTTACATAACGGTCCATGTTAACAATCATTAAACAAAATATACTTATATATGTTCCATAACAAATATTCTTACATTCCATCTTGATATCAATCATCTAATGAATTGGGAAAAAATGAACCCAGAAACTTAAACCGGAAATCGTTTTCTATTATGACAACTATGCCGAATTCCGATGTGTTCCGATTGATAAAGTGGCTAAAAGCCCAATATTATTTTAAGCAAATAAAATCATGTTGTTTTGAAAGATTACAAATTATTAACAGATTACAACAACATATTTATTTTAAGCTGATAAATGGAAAAAATTGTTTATTAAAAAGTAAGAGGATTATTTGAAAGAAAATAATCAACCAAATAATACTGCTTTAGGGTCTTCCTGCTCAAACGTTTGATGGTGCTTGGCATATGATTTTTTTTTTATATTTAGTGTGGTGCATTTTAACAGACACATGTTATAGTTTGTGAGAATAATCGGGACTACATGTACTTCTTTATAGACGACAAGTAATATACTACCATTGGGTAAGAGCCTATGTTGTTGTAGCATGTGAGTTTTCCAATATAAAAGGAACTTGACTGAAGTCTTTTCTAACATACAGTATGATTAGTATGCAGGCGTTCTGTGTGAACTGGAATGTCAGTGACTAGTTTATATTTTACTCCATAGAATAGACAGTCCACACGTTATAATATCAGTCAATTAGAAACTCCTTATAATTCTACGTCTCTAAATATATTATTAAATACATTAAATGATGATGACAATTTAATAGTGTAAGACGTGCAATATTTACCAGGTGGTTGCCGTATAGATATAGTACCCGTAACGGACTAAACCGACGAAATACGACATATCTCAGTAAAAAAAGTACAAATGTCCCTATCTATACCAAACCATTTGTTTACCTTACAATGTTGATTTATAAGAATCGGTTAAAAAAACATATTAGAACTTTATAATTTTTTACGAACCTTTTTCGCAGCTATGGAACTGTTTGTTTTTTGATTCTGGGAGAAACTTTCCAGCAGAACATATAAGCTGTTTAGCGGTTGGCACATAACCTTCAGTACATTGAAGTGTGATACTGTCACCGTGCTTTACTTTAGATCTCGATGAGAGAGACAAACTTCCGCTGCGAAGACTTATGAATGGATCAAGCTTGCCAGGAATTTTACAGTCATCTGTAATGTGAAATGCAAAACTTAAACACACACACACACACACACACACATATATATATATATTATCTACTCAAAATATGGTTTTATCTGGACAATACGCTAAAATTTAAAGCATAAACCGACAGACGCTTAACAGAACGTGGAATGTGAAGAATAAGAGTGACTCAGATTTCGCATTTCCATCAAGCATATGATACAATACTAGATGCCTAATGTCGGGCTTCTTTCACCACTAAGTGTGATCTTGACCATGGAGATATTGAGTTTTACTCTTGAGCGCGACACATTGTCTCACTGAGGCAAACCTTATTGCTAAATCAATTGAGAATCTTTTGATAGAGAGGTAAGTTACAGCCTGGACAAGCAAATCTATCATTATGACATTTCTAAGTGTGACCTTGGTATTGGAGTTCAGGACCCAACTCTTGTGCTCGACACTTTGTCTCATTAAGAAAAATATTACTGCCAAGTCATTTGAAAATCCTGTCATCAATGTCTTAATAACAACCCGACAAGCAAATCCGGACGACTTGGCGATTTGTGCAGACATATTTGCGACTCTGTCGGGATTGACAACAAATGTGACAATATATATTAACTGTAATTGTGGAAAAAATAATTGTATAGAATCTACAGTATATCAAATGAAGCTTAGGTAAACGAGTATTTTTTGGTGTCATTTACTGTGTGTTTTCTGCCTGTTTTAACCCTTTCCCTCATAGAGGACACCATGAAAAGACCTATGCGAACAGCATAAAAC